>CANTUT010000066.1:210000-452500 GCA_947687605.1 Reutealis trisperma
TTTGACGATTTTCAAATGATTTTTTTCTTCTCTTGATCTGATGTTGATGATTTTCTAGTGAAAAAATATCTAGAAATATTGCTTGATGACGGAAGAAAAATTTGGTTGATCAAGATGGTTGAATATGGTGAAAATATTAAGTTAGGGATATGACATTTTTGTACCATTTTCTACATACGACGCTAATTTCATCAAGTTACTTTCTATTAAATAAAATAATTTAATTAAAGTTGAATATATAATTGATGTAAAGATATATGTGTATTGATTTTTTATTGATGGTTTAACGATACTCCACATCTTATTAGCTTATATGCAAAGTATTTACAAATAATATTTTCATATATAAATTACACAAAATTTTATATTGAATTGGATTTGGGTTAGTTATATACATTTATATTTTAGAATACGATAAGATTTTTAAATATTTTTTCTTATAATGCAAGAAAAAACAGTGAACATTATGTGGCTATTTTTTCTCTCTCATCTCTTATGATTGATTGCGTAGAAAAATGAAAGATGTAGATTACAAAGGACCTATTTAATAGGAAGATGCATCCGCACAGCTACAAGCTCACATGCTTGACACATGGGACAACCTGTGGAAACTAACAATAAATACAGGTCAGCAGACTAGTCCCACAGGGAGCAGCTATGTGAGGCTTCATATTGGAAGTGATGTAAGGCTTCTTGTTTGAACCCGTAGTAGTAAAGTCCAACTATACCAGACTTGTGCCCCGACAAGTTCTTGTTTTAATTATGGGTCTTCTTTTTACTCAGATGGAGTTTGGGCCCACTAATTTGGCATTTAGCTAACCACGGCTCTGGGTCAAATTTTACGGAGATTTGCTTTTGAAAATTATAATTACAAGATATGATTGAAAAGATAAAAATTATTATAGATTATATTCACCTTTTTTTAAAGACAATTAAACGTGACTTAATATAAAATAATATTTTATAAATTAAAAAGATGATTGATTGAGTAGAAAAATTGAAGATAATAAATTAGAGTAGTAGGAAGATGACATCTGTACAGTGTAAGCTCACATGCTTTACGCTATGAGACAATCTGTTGTAACTAAGTAACAATAAATACAGCTCAGCAAATTTATCCAACGCCTAGTAGCTTCAATGGTTTTTTTATCTTCAATTTCCTTTTCACAGTCTCAGAGGCTTCATCTAGAACCCGTAGTAGTCGTTTAAAAGTCCAGCTATAAAGTTTTGGAAATTGCATAAGGTGCCAGAAATAACCTTCCTGGGCCTGACAAGCTCTTGTTTTAATTATGGTTCTTGTCCTTTCTTAGATGGAGTTTGAGCCACTACTTTTGCATCTAGCTAACCATGGCTTTGGGTCTAGCTAACCATGGATTTTGAAGTCATGTGATAGTAATGGCCCATAGTTATAGTAGTTTAATTGTGGCCCCTACAAGCTCTTGCTTTAATCCTATATCTATTTTATTATAGATATAAAATTAAAGATTTAATTATTATATACGTAATTCATTACTAATTTATTAAAGTTCACAAATTATAAAGTTTATCAATTATAAAATATAGATTCATAATATGTAAAATATAAATTTATTACTTTTAAAAAATATATTTTATTTTCTAACTAGTATAACTAATAAATCTATACTTTATAAAAGATGAACTTATACCATATATTTAATAAATTTATAAATAATACTTAATGAATATGTTATTTATATTGCTTTGAATTCTACTCTATTAAGGTAACAAAGTTAGTTATTAATTAATAAAAAAAAATAGATAATTTAGTATTGATTTATAATCATGAATCGGGTAGTAAAAAATAATAAATATGCATATAATATATGATAAATTTAAACGTTATATCTAATGAACCTGATAATTATATGTGATGAATATAAATTTTAAATGTAATAAACCTCATAATTATATGTGAAACATTAAAAAATGAAAATTATAAATATGAAAAATGAATAAAATAAAATTATGAAATAATTAAATCATGAATTTTACAGTAAAAAATAATAAATTTGCATATGATATATTTATGTGAACCCTTAATTTTGCACCTTCTAGATTGCATTGACAAATTTGGTGGAAGTTCATAAATTTCTTTTTTATAATTAACAATACTAATATGGCAAAAATATAAAAAAAAAAAATTCACGTTAGCTCCAGCAGCCAAAAATTTGGTATGACATTTGATCGGGCCAAAATTTATTAAAAAATGAAAGAATGGGATATGAATTACTAAGATTTAAAATTTGTGTTGCAATTACAAATTCAGTAAAAATTCATGAATTTGTTTTTCTTTTGTAACTAACTCTTTGCTATTTGTGTGAATTCCATAATATATAAATCCTAATTAGAATGATTTGCCTTTGAATAAAATAAGGATATGAAACTTTATAAAGCCAACTTACAAAAAAATGTACACAATATATGATAAGTAGATATGTGATTTGAAAAATGAATAGAGATGGCGAAACTCAATTTGCTCGAATAAGAAATTTATTTCCGTTTTGTATCCGACGAAAAATCTCTATCCCATCTATAACAATAAGATGAGAATAGGATTGAGTATCTCCGCCCACCCCACCCATAAAACTTAATATAAATATATATAATATTTTGTGAAAATATATAAATTATAAAGTTTAAACGCTAATAAAATTATCAAAATATAAATGTGAATTCTCATTTCTATCCTGCACGTGATTTACTCTGCCCCGACCATTAATGGGATAGCAATGGAAATCTCAAAACATACCATGCCCAACCTATTATTAGACGGAGCTTTCGCCAACTATTTTAGTATTTATCTAACCATAGCTTTAGGTCTATCTTGTCTACTACTATCATGGTTAGAATCTATATATAGTAGTAGCAGTTTAAAAATTTAGCTATAAAGTTTTGAAAATTGCATAAGAAAATGGCAATGCGATGGGACGAGACGGGATAGATTTTGAAATTTTCATCCCGCCCTATGAACAATCGAGGTAAAGTTGGGGTGGGGTAAATCGATTTCATAGCGGATGCAAGGCAAGAACTAGATCTCCATTCATATTTTTATAATTTTATTATTGTTAAAACTAAAGAAAAAATAAACCTAAACAAGATTTAAAACAAATAGCTTCACTCTTCAATGTGAAAAGAGAGTTCCAATATCAATATCTTTTATAGACCTTTGTACATAACAGAAGGGAATTGTCAAAAGATACAAAGAAGGAAATATTATCTTTCAAGACAATTATAGCCCTTATTTTCGCAATTAATCACACAAATTATGGAGAGAAATGCTCCATTTTTATATTTCCATTTTGATAAGATTAGGTGTTAATGCACGCCCTTGAATTACTCTCATGCTCTGCTGTATTAGGAATAACAACCTTGACTTGATCAACTTCCTTATCCCTCCACTTGCCAACCTTATCTCTCCGAACCTTATCACTCCAACTGTTGATTCAAGCAGGTTGTTAGATGTGTCACGGTGCTTAATAGCCTCCCTCAAAATGTGCCTAGGTTGGAGGCACAGTTTGCTGCAAAGATGATGAAGGATGGCCTTACAAAGTGGTTTTGTAAAGAGATCAGCAACTTGATGCGTAGAAGAGACATGGTGAGTGACAAGGAGCCCCATTGAAACCCTTTCTCGAACAAAATGGTAATCTAATTCAATGTGTTTGCTATGGGCATGGAACACAGGATTTACAGTCATATGTAATGCACTAAGGTTATCACAAAAGAGGATCAGAGGATAGGATTGAGGAACTTGAAGATCACGGAGGAGAAATGTGAGCCACGTTAATTCAGCTGCAGTATTTGCCATTGCACGGTATTCAGCCTCAGTGCTTGAACGGGAGATGGTTGGTTGTTTCTTGGCACACCAGGAGATAATATTGCTCCCGAGAAAGGTACAAAAACCTGTTATGGAATGTCTTGTAGTGGGGCAACCAGCCCAATCTACATCAGAGAACGCACAAAGATCAAGTGTAGTATCACCAGTCAAATGCAAACCTAAGTGGATAGAACCTTTAACATAACGCAAAATACGTCGAACCATTTTCATATGAGCAACAGTGGGTGATTGCATGAATTGAGAAACATAATTCACACTAAAAGAAATATCAGGTCTCGTAAGTGTCAAATATTGTAAAGCACCAACAATACTACGGTAGAATGTAGGATCAGAAAGTGAAGTAGCATCATTAAGACCCTTGGTTTTAGACTCCATTGGCGTAGTCATGGGTTTACAATCAAGCATTTGAGCTTTGTCCAAAATGGTCTGAGCATAGTGCGTCTGAGAAAGATGGAGAGTGTTGGTATGACGCCGAATTTCGATGCCAAGGAAATGATGTATCGGTCCAAGATCTTTCATAGCAAATTCAAAATGCAATAGTGTAATGAAATCAACCAGCAACATGGAATCAGAACCTGTTAAAAGTATATCGTCAACATAGAGAAGTAAGATTAATATGCCGCGAGATGAGTGCAATATAAATAGCGACGGGTCAACTAAGCTACAAAAGAAGCCATGTTTAAGCAAAAAGGAACTAAAGCGATCAAACCAAGCTCGTGGAGCTTGTTTGAGGCCATAAAGTGCCTTATTAAGTTTACAAACATGAGATGGAAACTTAGGATCATGCATACCTGGGGGTTGTTCCATATAAATATTCTCATGTATATAGCCATGGAGAAAAGCATTTTTCACATCAAGTTGTCGAATATCCCATTTACGAACTAGAGCTAGGCTAAGAACTAAGCGAATGGTACCTGGTTTGATAACAGGCAAAAAAGTTTCAAGATAATCTATACCGTCCACCTGATGGTAGCCTTTGGCGACAAGACGTGCTTTCAATCAATCAAGAGTACCATTTGCTTGTAATTTAGCTTTGAACACCCACTTGGACCCAACAACATTCATATGAGATGTGCGAGGTACTAAGGTCCATGTGTGATTCTGAGCCAAGGCATCAAGTTCATCAAGCATGGCTCGTCGCCACCCATCATGTTGAAGAGCAGATTTGACAGACCGTGGCTCTTTAGGTATATGCCCACATTCAAGGAGTAAAGCATAGCGAGGATTTGGTTTAGAAATGCCATGTTTTGCCCTTGTGACCATGGGATGAGAAGTCGGTGGAACCTGGTCAGAAGAGGACAAAGGGTTAGAATCAGTATGCAGCGGAGTTGAAGTCATCATATGATCGACAATGTGGTGAGACGTGGTTGGAGTCAGAGGGGAATTTGGAGATGGGGAAAGAGGAGCAGCAAGATTCGTAAAGTGTTGTTATTCGAAGATGATTCAGGTGACATATGAGTAGTGGTGTGGTCTAGCTCAGTAAATTTTGGATGGGACTCATGGAGGGGAAGTGGAATATTGATGTGATTTTCTGGGGAAGAAGATAAAGGTGGTGAAGCAGAAGATGAGGAATCATATGAGGGATCTAGAAAATCTGTAATATAGGTACTTGAAGATGACAAGGATCCTCTGGTTTTGTAAGGGAATAGATGTTCATCAAACATGACGTGTCTGGAGATAATCATTCGACGTGTCCTGGAGTCAAAACATCGATACCCTTTATGCCTATCACTGTATCCTAGAAACACACAAGGAACAGTTTTAGGATCAAATTTATGATGTTTGGTGTCCCATGTATATGGATAACAGCGAGAGCCAAAAACGCGTAAGATTGAATAATTTGGATGAGCACCATATAAACGAAAATAAGGGGAATCAAAATTAAGAGTGGAAGAAGGCAACCGATTTAGTAAAAATGCTGCAGTAGTAAAGGCCTCAACCCATAGAAAAGTTGGTACTCCATTGTGAAAAATCATGGTCATCCCAAGTTCTCTGATGGTTCGATGACGGCGTTCAACAATACCAGTTTGCTCAGGTGTGTGTGGACAGGAAAGCTGATGTACAATTCCTTGTTGTTGAAAATGAGAACCAAGTCTATTATTAACAAATTCACCGCCACCATCAGAATGAAAAATTTTAATTTTTTTGTTAAACTGAAGCTGCACATAGCTTTTAAAAGCTAAATAAACATTAGTAAAATCAGATTTTGCATGAAGAGGTATTAACCAGATATAGTGAGAATAATCGTCCACAAAACAAGCATAGTATCGAAATTTGCCAAGAGACAAAACAGGAGCTGGTCCCCAAATGTCACAATGAATTTTTTCAAAGACATCAGTACTAGAGGAATGAGACAAACTAAATGGAAATTTACTAAGTTTGCCTAACTGGCAACTTTCACAAATAGACTCTACTGTTTTATTTGTGCTAACAGAAATGAAATTTTTAGAGCATAAAAGATGGACAACTGATCTTTGTGGATGTCCAAGCCGCTGATGCCACAGCTCTTCAGTCCCTGTCTTTTGCCTATAGGAAAAATATATTTCCTTTGTGTTGTTTGAAGAATGGGCTCTCTTTGAGTTGGACAGAACATAAAGATCTCCTTTACGTTGCCCCATTAACATGGTTCGACCTGTTGCTCGTTCCTTAATGTAAAACAATTTATCAGAAAATTCACAATTTAATGGATATTGTGTCGTTAATTGACTAATAGAAAGTAAGTTTCGGGTTAACTGAGGTACCAATAAAACATCACGAAGAAACAGTTTATTCTTACCATTAGAAATGGTAGTATCCCCAATTGCTTCTATTGTTAAAGGATAACCATCACCAATAAATACCGAATCATGACCAGCATAGTTTTTAAGATTTTGTAACATACCTGGATTGGTGGTCATATGATTTGACACGCCAATGTCCGTTGTCCATTCAACATCTGCTACTGATGTGTCCATGGTCAGCGCTGCGAGAGCTTGAGGAAGATCTTCATTGCGTATAGGTTGATTTGGTAGGCTCCAGCATATTTTGGCAACATGCCCAAGCTTACCGCACAGTTGACAAGTCTCATTCTTGTACAGCTCTCTCTGTATTTGTCATTCGACGTTTACCAGGAGGTGGTGGTCGTGGAGCTCGATTATTATCTTTTTGTTGCATGAAGGTTCCTGCATAATTTGAATGCTGAAAATTATTGTTAGTGGCTTGAAAACCTCTACCTTTTGATGTAAAGTGATTGTTCTGTCGATTGTGATTAAAATTTTAAGACTGAGTTGAACTACGGTGCCCATATAAGGCATATGATGGTGCGCTGGATGTTTCCACCCAGGTATTACGTTGCTCAAAACCTTGTAACAGTGACACGACTTCAGTGTAAGAGGGCATAGGAGGTTTAAGCATTGCTATTGTAAAGGATTCATATTTTGTTCCAAGGTTAGCCAGCAAAGAATAAACTTTTGTCTTATCAGGTACTGGGCTCCCGATTGCTGCAAGGCTGTCGCAAACACTTTTAAATTTTCGTAAATGCTCTGCTAAGGATTGATCTGGATCTTTTATGAGATATGTGAGTTGTTGTCGAAGAGTGAATTCACGTTCTTGTGAGTCTTGAGCGTATGCTTCCTTCAAAGCACTCCAAACTGATTGTGAGGACTCTAGGCCAATAACCAGACCTAGACCTTCTTCTGTGAGTGTTCCAATAATCCACCCACGCAAAAGTCGATCTTCTTTTCTCCACTTGAGATATTCTTCTGAGATCTTTTTTGTCTTATCATTTGTTGAAGTTTCTTCTGTTATATTGTTGTCATACATGGCTGGTTCCTTTTTTTCGCCTGTGAGGAGGCTAACCATATCTTGGCTTTCGGCGAGGGCGAGTAGTTGTTCATGCCATAGGGGATAATTTTCTGAATTAAGTTTGAGAGTAACAAAATTGGCAACATTCAAAGAGATTGTGGAAGCCATTGAATAGGAGTATGGAACTCTCTTGTTTCACAAGAGGCTCTGATACCATAAAGAAAAAATAAACCTAAACAAGATTTAAAACAAATAGCTTCACTCTTCAACGTGAAAAGAGAGTTCCAATATCAATATCTTTTATAGACCTTTGTACATAACAGAAGGGAATTGTCAAAAGATACAAAAAAGGAAATATTATCTTTCAAGACAATTACAGCCCTTATTTTCACAATTAATCACACAAATTATGGAGAGAAATGCTCCATTTTTATATTTCCATTTTGATAAGATTAGGTGTTAATGCAGGCCCTTGAATTACTCTCATGCTCTGCTATATTAGGAATAACAACCTTGACTTGATCAACTTCCTTATCCCTCCACTTGCCAACCTTATCTCTCCGAACCTTATCACTCCAATATGTTGATTCAAACAGGTTGTTAGATGTGTCGCGGTGCTTATTAAAAACTTCATAATTAATATATTTTAACCAAATATTTAAATTTTTATACATTATTAATTAATATTGAAAAATAATAATATAATTAAATACTCAATGATATAATTTTGAAGAAAACTAATATACCACCTCAATTGCATTATATATATGCAACTGAGGCGGAATTGGGGCGAAGCAAAAAAACTTAATCACATCCCTATCCCATTATTATAGGCTAGGCGGAGATTTTCCATCGAATTTAGGGTGGGACTGAATTTTCTATCGAAATAGATCAAATTTTGCCACGTCTACCTGAAGAGTCAAAAATAGCATTCTTATTCTCCTACAAGCTTTTGTTTTAATCATGGGTTAGTGGGCTAATCTTGTCTTTTCTCATATTTTGGCCAACTATTTTAATATTTAGCTAACCACGTGACTTTAGGTCTATCTTGTCTACTACTACCATGGTTTGAATCCATAGTAGTAGTAGTTTAAAATCTAGCTATAAAGTTTTGAAAATTACATGAGGTGTCAGAAATAGCAATTTTATGCCCCTACAAGCTCGTGTTTTAATCATGAGCTAGTAGGTTGATCTTGTCTTTTCTCAAATGGAGTTTTGGACAACTATTTTGGTACTTAACTAACCATGGCTTCAAGTGTTCTTACACTATATATTGTATTTTTCACACCTTAACAAAAAGAAAACAAAAAAAAAAAAAAAGGTTGTTTTGAAACTTATTGTCAAATAAGCTTAAATAGAATTCATTCTCAGAAGTTAGTTCAAAAAAAGAGAATGTCCAATCCATATTATATATACTATAACAAATCATTAAGTTAGCTATGTATGATAATTTTAACATTAACCCTTGACACGTGTTAAGCTCGATTAGCAAGTAGCACAATTGAATACTGACCCTTATCATGAAGCACATGTAGAATTTATAATTTGGTAATAAGCGATTCACATGCATGATGGACATAAAAGGACATAAGTCATAATAGAGACTTGGTTGAGACTCTGATACCATAATAAATGGGTTTGAATGAAACTCATTTTCAAAAATTAATTAAAAAAATGATGTCTAATTCATATTATATATATTATAATAAGTCACTTAATTAATAATGTAGAATAATTCTAATAATTATAATTCAATATATTATAATTCAATATATTTGAAAAGACATAGAAAGAACTATAAATTATGTTCATATTCCACTTTGAAGAAAATAATTAGACATGATTTAATATAAAATAATAAGGACAGAGAATATCTGAAATATGACCGTAGAGCACATATGCCCTCAACTATTTTTTTTAAACATTTGGCAAATATATATATATTAAACAAATAACTGGCAGTATTATTGTGGCACATCGAATTGAATTTTTTAGGTTTACAGCAAATTGGTGGGTCCCGGAGACTTCATGTAGATTTGGAAGTGATATGACTTCTGGTTTGAACCCATGATAATGGTAAATTTAAAAGTCTAGCTATAAAGTTATAAGGTGCCAGAAATACCATTCTCGTGCCCCTACAAGCTCTTGTTTTAATGATGGGTCTTGTCCTTTCTTGGTGGAGTTTTGGCCAACTATTTTCGTATTTAGCTAATCAGAGTATAGGTCTTCTTTTTACCTCTGCAACTATAGACTATTTGATAGGTACTTTTCACCCCTTACCAAAATTTCTCTTATAAAAAAAAAGGGGTTCTGAAAATTATAATTACAAAACATAATTGAAAAGATAAAAGGTATTATAGATTTTTAAATAAAAGACTAGAGATCATAAATAAATAGGAATAATAATTTTTATCATATTATTGAGTATTCATTTAAAATTTATCCAATTAAAACAGATGATATCTGAATTAATTTAGTAATAAATATGAGTAAACTTATTAAAAAGTAATATTACATTTAGATAGAGCATGGATAGTATAATATTCTATCTACATCTATATTCATACCATATGCGAACTATTAGATTTTACTCATATCTGAACTCATTCACACCTATATCTTGTATATAAACATGTGCGAATGCATAATTCAATATAAATAATATTTATATTAGAATTGATTGGTTTGATTTATGATATTATAATATAGACACATTAGAATTTTTTAAAATAAGTATAAATATATAAATAAATAAGGATTACAAAAAATAAAAATAATGTTTTATTTTGTACGAAATATACTAAATTTCATTATTTGATAGTGAATGAATTTTTTGTAATTCTTAAAAAAAGAAAATATGATTTAAGAAAAATTTACTCGTATTCTTATAAATCAAGGTTAGTAAGCTTATGATATGATATTTCATTATTCCACTGTATATCTTGAGTTTTTTTACATATTATATTGAATGCTTTCAGTAACTTGTGATATGTTATTTCAAATTAAAATATTTTCAACATTTTTCTTAATTTTAAGTTAGATGCATAATATTATGAGTTATATATGTAATTGAACTTATTAATTATGATGTGTAATATATTGCATTTGGAGAACTAGAAAACTTCTAAATTATTCAATTTTTTCTTTAGTATTTTTTATTTCAATATTTTTTATTTTTATTTTTTAATATACAGTCTCTTTGAATATAATACGTATTGATATATAGTAATTATATATTTGTTTTTAAATTTATACGTATATTTAAAAATAATTTGATAAATTTATACTTATATTTAAAAATAATTCAATAAATATTTGGGTCTTGTGTTACTCGAAGATTACTCGAAACCTTATAAGTATAGGGATAGATTTAAAATTTATTACTCAAACGGATATGGATATGGCTATTAATAGATTTCTTTATATATGAGTAAAAGTATTATAATACGCTATCTATACCCTATCAGTTTTTATCCCTAGAAATAAAAAGTATTATAGATATTTCAGGCAATGCATTAAAAAAAAAAAAAGACAATTAAACAAGACTTAATATAAAATAATATTTTTTATATTGAAATATGATGGCACGTCCACATTTATATATGGAGCCTCAAATTGAAATTTCAAATCATTTGGGAGTCACATATCAATTTTATGAGAATTTTGCTCCGTATAAAACCTAACAAAGCTATATATATTGAAGTAAGCAACCGATCATCCTTAGCAAAATTACTAAATAAAAGTTCCATAACTTAAAAAGGAAAAATAAGGGCTGTGGCTTATTCAAATGAATTACAAAATCAACTCGAAATCATGGAAATAAGCTGCATAGAGTTTAGCCACACTTGCTCTGATAGGGAAAAAAAAAATCTATTTCAGTATATGACAAATTGATTAAAAATAAATTATTATTTAGCTCCTGAAATTCGATCTAATTAACGATTTTATCTCTCCATTTTGAAAAACCAATTAAATAATCTGTCACATTTATTTCCATTAATAATTACATTTTTACAATTAGTCACAACAAATTTTAGTAGTCAAATGAAAATTTTAATAGTTAAAAGTACTAAAATACACTTGATTTTAAGAAAAAGAAAATAACATTCACATAATTAAAAAATAATAATATCTATATCTCCCGTTCAATCAGCAATGGCAATGATGATTTGGCCAAAAGCCACTAACAAGACATAAAATTGGAGCCATCTAAATGAGCACCGACAAGCTTCATACTTGGATGGTCCGAGTTTTGCAGGACCAGTGGATCCTGTGAATGTGGCACCTCTGCATTACGACCCCCTTCGCCTTCATAAATTCTTCGTGCAACTCTAACATGTTCTTGATCAGTGTTTGCATCGGATTCCATGACTAATTTTGTGAAAACACCTCTCCAAAGAGGAAGATATTAAGAAATAGCAAGTGTGAAACCCTAAGATCGCAAATCACCACTACTTGAAAATAGAAACTTCAATTCTCAATCTCCAATTACAAATAAAAAAAAAAAAAAAGGCACTGCAATCTAAATCATAATTAAACTTCTCGCCAAACCCTAGTATAGAAAGAAATCCGAAAAAAATTCCTAACTTGTGTATACAAATGCAAACAAATCAACAATGTCCAAGAATACACCTCACAAAATCATCTTTTAAGAATCAATCAAATGAAATTAAAGGAAAAACCTAAATCTTGATCTAGAGTAAATGAACAATTCTCTCGATCTTCCCTATTTTGATCTTTAAAAAAATAAGGATTTCCTTATGTCTAATCTCTATATATATATATCCTAAGATCTACCCATAAACCTACTCTGATACCATAAAAACTCATCAAGCTTCTATTGTAGCTGGCTAGAGTTCATAGTAAAAAAGTGTGATTGAGGGAGAAAACAATATGAGATTAGGGTTTCATTTATCTAAAAAATAGGTATAATATTTCTTTTATACATCAGAAAGGAAAAGACTAAAATACCCTTTAGTGACTATGACAATTTTACATGAAAATATTTACCGAAACAATATAAATATATTTATATTTATAGCCAAATCACAAATGGGGTAGGTGATAATAGTAACTATCGGTCTGGGTGTAGGTAGAGTAAAGTTAGAGACTGACTTGCAGGAACATGGCTATAAATTTTGGATTTGGATGAAGAAGATAATAGCGTTTTGTAAATTTATCATGTTGAGTTAGAAATTTTGGATCTTGATGGTAAATTTTGAATTTACCCTTAATGAAAATTATTTGGCAATCACGTGCAAGTGGGTATAAAAAAAAAAAAAAAAAAAGTAGGATCCGCTTGTACCACATCAGCACCACATTAATACTCATTGATGTCCTTAGAACTCTAGACCTCATATTACTAACTGAAAAAAATCTCAAATCCCATTTTGTGCAAAAAAAAAATCATAGACTCCAAAGTTTCAAAAGGTCAAACTACAAGATACTTTTCTATACTTTCCCCTATAAATTAAGGAGCAACTTAGATATAATCATAGATAAGTGACAATTAAACATGGAAGATATAATTTTATATTTTGTTCTTTTGATCCTTCCCTTTTTCCTTCTTACCTTCCAATCTTATTCAAAAACAAGAACACAACAACAAAAAAAATCTCTGACCAAGCCCACCTTCTCTTCCAATTATAGGCCATCTCCATAAATACTAATTTATTAAAGTTCATAAATAATAAAAAATAAGTTAATCAGTTATAAAATATAGGTTTATAATATATAAAATATAAATTCATTACTTTTAAAGAATATATTTTATTCTCTTACTAGTATAACTAATGAATCTATAATTTACAAATGATAAACTTACACCATATATTTGATAAATTTATAAGTAATACTTAATGAATATATTGCTTATATTATTTTGAATTCTACTCAATTAAGGTAACAAAATTAGTTGTTGATTAATAAAAAAAAATAGATAATTTAGTATTGATTTATAATCATGAATTTGACAATAAAATATAACGAATCTGCATATGATATATGATGAATATAAACATTTGATCTAATAAACGTAATAGTTATATGTGATGAATCTAAACTTTAAATCTAAGAAATCTCATAATTATATGTGAAATATTAAAAAATGAAAATTATAAATATGAGGAATGAATAAAATTAAATTATAAAATAATTAAATTATGAATCTGACAGTAAAAGATAATAAATTTGCATATGATGTATCTAAATGAACCTGATAGTTATATGTGATTAAGCTAAACGTTATATCTAATAAATTTGATAGTTATATGTGATGAATCTAAACTTTAAATCTAATAAACCTCATAGTTATATGTAAAATATTAAAGAATGGAAATTATAAATATGAAAAATGAATAAAATTAAATTATAGAATAATTAAATAATGAATCTGACAGTAAAAAATAATAAATCTATATATGATATATGATAAATCTGAATGTTATATATAATGAATTTGATATTTATATGTGATGAATTTAAACTTTAAATATAATAAACTTGATAATTTAAAGTTTAATATGAATTTACAGTTTACAAATAATGAACTTACACTATATATTTGATGAATTTATAAGTAATATTTAATGAACATATTGCTTATAAGTGGTGAACATGATTATTATATAAATTATATTTGACGGTGAATTTTCAATAAATTTGTTATTATTTAAAAAATTTAATTTTTGAAAATTTACTGTCATAAAAAAGATAAATATGATATTTATCTTGTTGTTAAATTATCATTAAAAACCATTTAAAAAATTACCTATAAAAATGTTAAATTTATAAATAAAAATTACGTTGAAAAATTAATAATATTAAAATTAATTATCATTATAATAATCAAATAAAAAAATCCAACAATTACTATAATCTTTTTCTTATAAAAATTAATCTAAATTTAGTTAGAATAATTATTATTATTTAAAAAAATTATTTTTGAAAATTCATTATTATAAAAAAAATAAATATGATATTTTAAAAAAAATGTAAAATTTTCCTTAAAAATCATTTAAAAAATTACCTATAAAAATATTAAAATTTATAAACAAAAATTGCGTTGAAAAATTAATGATATTAAGTAATCATTAGAAGAATCAAATAAAAAAAATTTAACTATTAATGTAATTTTTCAATATTTTTATATAAAAAAGAAAAAAGAATAAAGAAAAAAACAAAGAATAAATGGAAAAAGAAAAAAAAAAAAGAGTTTTCAATGTCTCGTGTGGTTTGAACATGGAACATCTAGGTACTAAAACTACTGTACTAACCATTGTGCTAACTTATCATTTGAATATTTTTACTACACATATAATATGTCATGCCCTGAACCTGAGGACAATTAACCGGTACTAAGACACGGGTGATGCAAGTGGCTATGGTGCCCATAATAAGCCTGACATCACACTAAATGATAAACTATAACATAATAGAGCTATGGGCTCATAAGTTAAGTAGATCCAATCTAACATCAATTTAAATCAAAGCCACATTGGGCTAACCAAAATCATTATCTCAAAATATTAATTAACATATTATTGGCTTTGTTTAACAAATAACTTTTTAACTCATAAAAATATATATTATAACTGACAATAAAATAAAATACAAATTTTTATGTTTAACATTGCGGAGTTCTACAATAATGATATAAATATATAAATATGATTTACATAACTCAATACTTAAATACATAACACTGCCGAAAAGAACAAGGCAATTTAACTCAATTTAAATCACTTCACAAGCTCATTTCACCGCCTGAAAAATAATTTGAACATAAATGAACGTTCGACTCAATGAATGATACTAGCTAATATATATTAACCATGTGTCCTATAACATATATCTAATGTTCTTGTCAATGCAACGTGTCACAGAAACAAACAAAATCACATAAACAAATATGGATGGAATATAGTTCACAGTACCACACTAAACATCAATATGGGGAGCCGATCGCCCAATACTAGCTCACTTGATCCAAAACTATCTCTTAATTCCAATAGGCCTATAGCCATCACTAGCCAATGCCATGCGGCTCTAATCCGACTGGCAGTAACTTTGGGCGATGAGCAAGCCGAGCTGTCATCCACTAGTCATAGCTCATCAATCATCATAACATCACTATTAACAGATCTATTCTTTCTAAGTGGCACTGTATAATCCTAATTCCATCCATCAACCACAATCAATATGTAATTACGAATAATGATTCATCATTCACAATCAAATGCTAACATGCATAATACAATAATAATGCATAATTATATATATACATATATAAATTCATACAATGAATGTGT
The DNA here is from genome assembly GCA_947687605.1 of Reutealis trisperma. Lineage (NCBI taxonomy): Eukaryota > Viridiplantae > Streptophyta > Magnoliopsida > Malpighiales > Euphorbiaceae > Reutealis > Reutealis trisperma. The sequence goes on from CANTUT010000066.1 coordinate 225,949, forward strand.
GTGTATTGAAAATAGAGAAGTTTATTAGGAAATATCACTCACCTAGTATATGGCACGTCTAAACAACTTTTCTCTGAAGTGCAACCCTTGATGATAGAAAGATACCAGAGACATCGACTCTAAATAACAAACAATATTATCACAAAAGGACAACTTGCTTTTTAAGACATAACTAAAAGACTATTGAGATTATTGCTGGAATTTTGGCAAAATCTCCTTTAAACCAGGACATAGCCGAAAATAACAAAGAACATAGACACTTCTAAATACATCATCAACCTAACATAACATCAATGACCCCTTCTAGGTCAACCCAGCTCACAATCATATCAACAAGTATATCCAAATCGTAACATCAACTTAAATAATCCAAATAATCAATTCAATCAAAATCCAATTCTAATCTATATTTATAGAATCATCAATCATTTATTAAATCCCATAAACATAACTTAATTCAAATTATAAACCAATAATAATTGAAATTCAAGAGTTTTGGATTTACTCTCACAAATTCCAATCGAACGCATGTCGAGAATCGCACCGGAACGACGAGATGAAGTTTTTGGATTAGAGTTCGTGTGTCGTCCAAAGCATTGCCGCCGGAGTGTAGCTGGTCTGCTATGCGCCGCCACTGTCGGTGGAGGATCAGGGTGAAAACTACCTCTCAAGGTGCGCCTTGAAGCTAGCAAATATATATATATATATATATATATATATATATATATATATATATATATATATATATATATATATATATATATATATATATATATATATATATATATATATATATATATATATATATATATATAACTTCAATTTTTGTTTTAATAAAAAAAATAATAGAATAATACAATTCTGCACAAAAATAAGATTTTATTAAATAAATGGAAATTTAGATTATTATAATATTTATTATATATTCTGAGACTATAATACTACATGATCTTAAATTCATGATATAAATTACTCTCTTCTTAGATGGAGTTTTGGCCATGTATTTGGGTATTTTAGCAAACTATACTTTTCACTCCTTAATAAAATTTCTCTTTTTATTAAAAAAAAAATTTGAAAATTATAATTACAAGATATAATTGAAAAGATAAAAATTATTTATTATAATCAACCTCATTCTGCCAGCAAATAATAGAACCTCAAATTGAAATTTTTAAAGTTAAATCAAATCATTTGGGAGTCACATGTTAATTTTATGTCCTAATCCCTAAAAACCTATATACTGCAATACCCGATAAATAAATAACATCTAACAAATAATAATTTTTTCAATCTCAAATTAAACTAATGAGTTAAATTAATAATTTCAATAAAATAATAAAATAATAATTTTTTTAAAAATTTTGCACAACTCATTTGTCCCATTTATACCCTGTAAATTAATAATTCAGTAAAAACATTAAAAAAATTAAATTATACTTGCAACTTAAATAGATATGAATTAATTTATATCCCTTAAACTTCTAACCTCTATTTATTATTAAAATAATTTACATTTTCATAAAATAAAATAAATTTTTAATTGATTAAATGAATTTTACTTTGAATTAATAAAAAAAAAAGTTCGATAATTCAAAAAAAAAAAAATGTCGATCACTGTATGGCTTCCACTATATATATACAAATTAAGCAGCAACTCTTATGATCATAGATAAGCAAAAAACATGGAAGATAAAGTTTTCTATTTTGTTGTTTTGATCCTTCCCTTTCTCCTTATTGCCTTCAAATCTTATTCAAAAACAAGAACACAACACAAAAAAAACCTCCCACCAAGCCCACCTTCTCTTCCAATTATAGGCCATCTTCATCTCATCAAGCTTCATCTCCATCGATCACTTGATAATCTTTCACATAAATATGGTAAAATCATCTCTCTGCGGTTTGGTTCCCGGAAAGTCCTGGCTGTATCATCACCAACAGTTGTGGAAGAATGTTTGACAAAAAACGACACCATTTTCGCCAATCGTCCTCCTTTAACATTCTTCCAGCATGTATCCTACAACAACACCACCATCGGAACAGCCCCATATAATGACCATTGGCGTAACATACGCCGCATAAGCACTCTTGAAGTCTTTTCGTCGAAACGCATTAACGCTTTTGTAGGCATTCGAAGGGAAGAAATCAAGATTTTTCTTAACAAGATCAATAGTTTTAACACAAGCCACGATTTTGTTAAGGTAGAGTTGAATAAACAAATGTTCATGGAGCTAACATTTAATATAATCACGCGAATGGTGGCCGGAAAGAGGTGTTATGGTGAGGATGTGACCGTGAAGGACAAAGAAGAGGCAGAGCAATTTATAGAAATAATAAGTGAGATTTTTGAATCTGCAGGAGCATCATATCTTGGAGATTTCTTGCCTATCTTGCAATGGATTGATTATGGGGGATTCTTGAAGAGAGCAAAGAGACTTGGTAAAAGACTTGATAGGCTATTGCAAGGTCTTATTGATGAACATAGAGTTGATCATGAAAAGAACACAATGATCAGCCATCTTCTTTCTTTGCAAGTATCAGAACCAGAGCATTATACAGATCAAATTATCAAGGGTCTAATTACGGTAAGTGATGACTCTCTTTCTAATCTCTTTTTTCTTTTATTTTATTTTTTAAAATTGGCAATTTATATTGTACTTTTTGTTTCTTGTAATTGAGGTATGTATTAGCTTTTTTAATTATTATATAATTATATAATTATGTAATTGAGGTACATATAATAAGAAACAGAGAAATGATCAAAGGAGGGAATAGGAGAAAATTAATTATAATTAGGGGACTAAGAAATTCCTAAATTAATTTGGAAAAATATCTCATTGGTAAGTATATGATACATAATTTGTTAGTGCACTCAACGCATTCAATAATTCCCCTTTAATTAAATTATCAGAAGGCATAAAGGAGTCGTAATAATAATTAAATTAAGGAGGGATATATATGTGATTCAATATTCTTATTTTATTTTATTTATTATTTTCTCCAGTGAAGTGAGTTATAGAAATAGATTTTTATTTTCCAGTCTTATTTACTGATTAGAGTTTGAAACATTGAGTCAAAATAGAAGGGAGATTTTCCTTTTTTCTTTTTCTGGCAAATGCTCTATTCTGAGATGAAAATTTATGTTGGAAATGTTATTAAAAGTAACTATTAATTAATTGCTTCTTTTCTATTAATAAATTTATGAATAATTTTAAATAATGTAATTGTATTTGATAAAATAAAAGTAATTATGTAATTTTTGACATAATTTATGATATAAAATAAGGATAATTATTATTTATTTATTTCTTAATTATTGTATAATGTATTTAAATTACGTTGATTGCGTTAATTTTTTTTTAACCAAGAATTGTACGAAATTTATCTCTGCTAATCCATAAAGTAAATTAAGTATTAATTGCCAACAAATATTTATTATTGTAAATGTACACAGGATATTATAGTTGCTGGTAGCGAAACATCAGCTGTTACATTAGAATGGGCAATGTGTAATCTGCTTAACAATCCCGAAATTTTGGAGAAAGCAAAAAAAGAGGTGGACATAAACATTGGTGAAGAAAGCTTGATGGATGAATCAGATATTTCCAAATTACCCTATCTTCAAAATGTCATAACAGAGACCTTAAGATTATATCCAGTAGCTCCATTACTTGTTCCACATTTTTCATCTCAAGATTGTAGTGTTGGAGGATACCATGTAGAACCCAATACAATGCTACTTATTAATGCTTGGGCTATGCATAGAGATCCTGAGTTATGGGATGATGCTACTAAGTTTAAACCAGAAAGGTTTGAGAATCCTATTGGTCAGGGTACTCAGTCCTACAAGTTAATCCCTTTTGGCTTTGGAAGAAGGTCATGCCCTGGGATGGGTCTAGCCAACCGTTTCTTAGGGCTTGCTTTGGGGTCTATGCTTCAGTGCTTTGAATGGAAAAGGATAAGTGACCAAGAAATTGATATGTCTGAAGGGACTGGACTAACCATGCCTAAGGTTAACCCACTAGAGGCAATGTGCAAGGCACGTAGTATCATGAAAAATATGTCGTTTTCTTCGTCTTCCTGAAGCGTTTTTCATGATATATGTAATCCAATTAGCAATTTATGTGTATTCAAAACTGTCATCCAATAGCCTACAGTTCAAAGTTATCACATCATGAAATAAAATAGGGACGGTAACGCTCATACACTTTAGCAAGCCATGTTTAGAGGACTTAAACTATAGTTATATAAATTACTAAAATTATATAACAAAATTTCATAAATTATATATAAATTACATATGTTCACATTATGTGGCAAAAAATATTGCAACCAAATATCACTTAATTTCTATCAAGAACTTATTTGGAATAAATTTAATTGTAATTGCATGAAATATATATATATATATATATATATATATATATATATACACACACATTATGTACCAAAAATAATTGCTTTCAGAATAATTTAAAGCCTCCAAATATAGCCTTATTATAGTGTGAGCAGTGACAACACGGTGGCTTTCACTTTTCACTCTACTTAGATATTTCAATAAAATAGGTAATCAAATTATTTCAGTAGTTTCAACTCTGCTCTCATAAACCTTTGTCCTTTTCTTTGCGAACATCGAATTCATTCTCAAACTTTCCAAGCTTAACAAGTTCACATCTCAAGGGGTGGACTGTGAGGAGTTCAAATAAAAATCAAATCAACGCCAACTTAAATTCACAAGCTTAATATTGACTTGCAAGTTTATATTGATCAATTCGAACTTTGGACCATATGAATATATATAATGTATGAAAAAAAAATACTTAAAACTTTTCTTATCGCCCAAATCGTATTGAATAATTTTATGTTTGTGGGTTTTTGAAATTAATTAATTTTTGAAAAAAATCCAATTAAAAAACAAAAAAAAAAAATTAGATCAAACACTAAATCCTTTCCCTTCCATCATATGTAAACATCTGATCAAAATTAGTTAATTCGTTCAATTCAATTTGAGTAGCAGCACCTATAATCATACATAAGCAATAAGCAACCAGCGTGGAAAGATACATTTTTCTATTTAGTTGTTTTGGTCTTTCCCTTTCCCCTTCTTCCCTTAAAATTTTAGTAAAAAACAAGGGCAACAACCCCAAACTTTTAAATAAAAATAAAAATAAAATAAAAATAAAAATAAAAATAAAATGAAATGAAAAGTGAAAACAGAGAAAATTTTGGTTGGAACAGGTGACCAAATGAAATTTTAAATAGTTTTTGACCATTATGCCGAATCCAAATCCTTGTTAAATCGTTACCTTAAACCAATTATTAATAATATGGAAAGCACAAACACTACAAGATACTACCGATTCACTGACCAAAAATTCAGTTAGCAAGACACAATACCAACCAAATAAAAATTTCAGTGTACCACTAGACAGTAAACCAATACCGACCGAATTTTTGAACTGATCGGTAAATTTACCTACTGAAAATGTATCACTAATCATATACGTCAGTCGATAAATGCATTTTAAAAATGTACATTTAAATGTGAACGTAGTCAAAAAATGCCCGGTAAATAAAATAAGATAATAAAACATAAATATATTCGATCGGCAAATTAGTTGGTAAATATAATTAAATAATAAAAAAATTAAGTTTATTGTTTTACGAACCATTGAGACAGCGGGCTGGACTGGATGGTGGGAGGACAGGAGAGCAACAGAAGAACCAGAGAAAGAGAGAAGGAGTGAAGAAGAAAAGAGAGGAAGAAGAAAGAACATATGGGTTATATATAAACACATTTACTAACCAACTCGCAGACCATTACCCATCAAATTAAATATGCATTAAATATTTATCGACTAAATTAGCTATAAAATGCCACGTGTCAAAAACAAATTGTCAATAATCGGTTGGCAAATCTTTAAACTTTTAGTATATTTTTTATTATACTTACAGACAATTTTATCAACCATTTATTTTTGACATGTAGCATTCGACAGCTAATTCGATTGGTAAATTTAATGCCATCGCCTGACTTTTGATTTACAGTCGGTCAATAATCGGTCGGAAAAGCATTAAACTTTTGGTATTTTTTACTAATTTGGGAACCGATTTACTCTTAACATATGACAGTTGATAGCTAATTTAGTTGGTATTGGTGTATGACTTTTGGTTTACGTTCGGTTGGTAATTGGTGTTAAAATGGTTAGTAAATTAAATGCCAACTATTTTCGCCAAACTCCCCAACCAATTTTATCTCTCGGTAATTTTAGCTTGTATTTCATTTATATTTTGGTTATATTTTTTTAGTTTCACTTATAGTCAATACTTGGTCAGTAAGTTCGGTCATTGTATCGGTTATTCGTTGTAGTGAAAGTTGACTCTAAATTTCTAGATAAGGTAAACAAATGAAAACTCAAAATCTATAACTCAAGCTCTACTAAGCACCTTTCTCCTTTACTCTCAGTCTCCTAGGCCTTCTTTTATTTAACTATCCCTTCTTTTTTTATTTTATTTTATTTTTGATACCAGGGATAGGAAATATCCAACATAAATATTATAGGCTACACAACATAGAGTAGCCTTCACATGTAATATCTTTCACCAAATTAGTAATAATTATTTGTGATATAAAAGACTTTAACCTAAGACTTTCTAATTCCCATACCCTAAAAGGAATAAGAAGACCAATTAGACCACATTCTCAACAGATATTCACGCTATTCACTCTCATAAAAAAAAAAAAAAAAAAAAAAAAAACAAAAACAAAAACAAAATCCTCTTCTCTCTTTTTCGTAAAAAATTCTAAAACTTAACAATAAGGAATCAACGATTTTCGCAAGGTAAGAATTCCTCTACGCTAAATCTTTTCAATTTTTTATGGGCTGATTATTACAGTAGCTATTTTAAAAAAAATTATTAAAATTGTTGTTGTTCAATCTTGGAAGGTTTGGCTAAGGCTAGTAGAAGGAGATTGGAATTATCTTTGTGAATTAAGGTGAGAAGAATTATTTTCTCAAATTAATTTCTATTTTTATTTTTTTACAGCAATTAAAAATGTATAAAAATCATGGCAATGTGGTGTTGATTGGTTTAATTAGTAGAATGGGATGTGTATTTGTTGAATTAAGAAAAGAATTATGCCTAGGAATATAAAAGGAAGTTAATTGCAAACAAAGTATGATTGCTAGCGAAGAACATGATTAATTAAAAAAAAAAATTATGCATGAACCATTCTGCCAAAAGGGGAAATTAATTCCCAAGTTCTATAATTTAAAATTAGGGACTTTCCAATTATTCTTGAAACTTCATGAACAATTTAAAATTAGGGACTTTCCAATGGAATTTCAAAATTATTCTTGAAACCTTCATGAACAATTTAAAATTAGGGACCTTCCAATTAAAGTTAATTAAGCTTAGTTCTAATTAAAATTATGTAATTAAATAAATAATTAAACAATTAAACAATAAAATTTGAAATTGATAACAAGAAAACTAGCAATCAAAGGATGGGCGAGTTAAAACCTTTTGAGGGGTGAGCTCTAGATCTTAGAATTGGGTTTCTAATTAAGTTAAATATAAACATCAAATTAAGGATATAATTATAAAATTAAATAAATTAATTAAGATTTTATAAAGTCAATTAGTATGAATAAGTCAAATATTAAGACTTCCATTAGGGGGTACCTTTAGTATAGGGTTGATCTTAAAAAATCAAAATCAAAAGTTTGACTATGACCTAAGATGAATTAAAACATATTATAAATATATTAAAATAATATTAAAATATTTAATCATCAAGATTAAATATCAAAATAAAGTAAAATATTAAAGGTTGACCTTGTTTGACCAAAAATTCATAGTGGGACTAGGAGTTCTAATTCAAGTCAACCACTTGAGATAAGTAAGAATATGCATAAATGATAACTTATTTAATATATGAATTAAATAAGAACTATTTAATTAATGTTGTAGAGGTTAAAGAGGTTCAAACCTTGCGATCCACTTAACTTAACTAATTAGGAGCTGAGGAGTCAAAGGTGAGTTGTAATGCACACTCCTATTTCTTTGCAAATGTGAAATGATTTCTTTGAGATTGAATAATTTCCTCATGATTTCATGCCCATGGATTGATTTTGATTTCACAAGCTATGTTTGCCCAAAAGTCCCACCTTAAGTAGGACTCTTTCTTAAGTTGATTGTTTGAACCCAAAATTCATATTAAGCTATATTATGACTTTTAGTGACGTTGTGAACCTTAAACTAAGTTTTTCAAGCTAAGTAGGACTCTTTCATAAGAGTCCTAATATAAGTTAAACTTTTACTATGTATATGTTATTGTTTATTTTCTAAGTATGCAGAAACATCCCTTCTCAATATGGGATAAACATTGGACTTGTGCATATTGTATACCTATGGATAAGGCAAAGTATCTAGATTTCGGCTAGTAGGGGTCCAATATTGCTAGCCATAGGACTTGATCAATCTTATACTATAAGTTGAGCAGAGAAGGCGATAGCCCCTACTCTTAAGTTAATATAAATTATAAGTTTTTTCTGCTACCCTATCATTTATTTCTCATTTTCACAACCAAGCTATGTTATTGAGCCTATGTTTATTTTCTTACATACCCTGTGTGTGCATCTACTCTTATTGAGTCTTCTACTCACCCTTTTCTATGTTTATATATTTCAGAATGGCAAGATTAATCAAGGTAACTACTTGAGTGGTTGCTTTGCCTAGAAGATAGTAGAGTTCTCTTCATCCATATGCATAATGAACTTGAATTTAGTGCTATGGGGGTAATAAGCGAAGTACTTGAGAATTGATGTTTTGTGGTTTTAAGTTTAGGATTATTTGGACTTTTATTTTGTTGAGTTATTTTTTTAAATGTTTTCTTTTAACTTTGGTTTATGAGAATTATTTTTAAGATGTAAGAAGTTTATAGGCCTATTCTGCAAATTTTATAAGTTGTTACTTAATTAAATAAGATATGGGTATTTAATAAGTAATTTTACATAAGTTAAGGATTATACGGGTGTGGGTGACCTTATATCTTCCGTGTCCTAGGATCGTCATAGCTCCCCAAGTCGGGTTGTGACATTATCAATATTTAATTCTAATCTTACACCTACTATCGTGGTTGCAAGAAATGAGATTAAACTCATTAAGTGCAATAGAAAACTAAATAATTCACCACCTAGGCAATACCCATATGTCTATGAAGTATTAATCCTAAGTTTGTTCTTCCCATAAACTAATGTTAGACTTTCAATTTTGCTACTTCATACAATACCTTAGATTGTGTAAAAGGTGACCAAACAATTGCACACTTAAAGCATAAAGAAAAACAATTTAATTCAATATGAATGAATAAATGATAAGTGTATATGAATTCAATAACAATCAACCAAAATCCGTCTAAAGCCTAGAAAAATTGATTTAGCTACTCATAATTAATTCAATGAAAGAACAAATTGAATAAATCCAATAACAATCCATGAATTCAATAAAACTAAAGGAATAAAGAAATAATTAAGGTTTAGAAAACTTCTAAGAGATGGAAATTCTTGAATCTTGAAGATGGAAATCACAATCTTCTAGCCTCAAAACCCCAGTTGTCTGTCCTTTTCCTCTGCAGCTGTCCTCCTTTTCTCTCTTTTTTTTAGAAAACACAATTCTCCTTCCCTAAAATCTGTCAAGCACCATTCTCCTCAAATTTTCTATTCTTTCCTCTTTAAAATCCTTGTTTTCCTTTTCCTTATATGATCCCCCTAATTTAGGGTGGGTCCTAGTAATTTAAAAGTGGATTAACTAAGATTTTATCCACATCAGCCTTATTAATTTTAATGAAAATCATAATAGATTCTGCAGTGATGCATAGAGCTTGTGCATTTCAGGTTGTACACTCTGGGTTGACAGTTTTCAGCTCAAAATTTTGCTTTGATCTTTTGTTCAATTCTTTTTTTCTCTATTTTTCCACTTCAATTAAGATCTAAAATCTACAAAATCTATGAAACACATCAAAATTAATCAAATAAATGAAATATTTGAGGATTTAATCCAAATTTACACTAAAAAGCCTCTAAATTAAGGGTAAAACAATAGCAATATTAATGTAAAATTCCAGCATATCAGTACCCATTGCAAGTTTTTATTAGGGAATTAATTCTAAGAGTCCAAAACTTGAGAATGAATTTGGATTTCTATTATGTCATAATGAGATATAGAAGGGAATTGATATTGAAATCAAGATTTTATTGAAAAAGTTAAATTGGATCTTTTTGGCCCATGAATTCTCCACCAGTATGAAATATTCTGAATGTTAGTTGAATACTCGGCTCTCCAATGGATTGACATACTATAATACCTACGGCTTCTCCCAATTCCACTAGATTGCCATGAGTAGGACTTCGACCATAACATAATCAACAGATCCAAGACGTACTCCTACAAGTATAGGGAGTTTGAATATATATTATTTGTGTTCAAAAGGTTACGAATTGATTAGCAAGTCCAATCCCAATATCTTGATTTTGAACGGCAGCTAAGTAATGATAATTTTAAAGTTTCCCAAGGGGGAAATAGAAATGTCTCCTACGCTACTCCTAATATGTGCAAGTATCGAATTAATTTTATAAAGTCATTTAGTTTGAATGCTATGAAAGCCCATTTACTGTGAAATTTAAACAAAAATGGAAATGTGATGTTGTGCCACATTTCTGGTGATTATGATAAGGAAGCGTTTTTATAAAAACTATTGACGTGAAATGGATCCAGAAAAAGGGGAATTCCTATTATAATTCAGAAATAATTCATGTATATATTTTGTAGAAACTATTATGAAGTTTTGTGTGAACCCTTAATTTTACACCTCATCATCTAGCCGCAGCTTGACACTTACTAAAATTAGTGCATTGCACATAGCCAACACGATGGTTCCACTAGCCGGTTAGTGGGCAGGGGTCAAAGAGGCAGCGCTCCTGGAGCTAAAAATGGACTTCCAGTTACATTAGTATGATGATCCTTAATTTTCAAACACTGGCATTTTTTCTACCCTAACTGGACCTTCTGCATCATACAGTATTTTTTCGAAAGTGATTGAATCTTTTCTCAGATTGACTATTTAATTGTTCTAAAATTAATTTTGAATCTATCAAAGCTGACCGATTAATTTTTTGAACTCTGAAACTTCCAAAAACTGATCTGGAAGTCTCAAAATCGGACCTGAGTAAAAAACAAAAATCCAGGTGGCGCGCCCACCAAGACCTAGGGTAGCACCGGCCCCTCTCTAGGAGATGCCACCGGTGGTTGCGGTGGTGCAAGCCCTACTTCCTTTTTTGCTGTTCCCATGCCTCCAATATGATTTTTCAGCCCTACCATTTTGGTCTTTTCACTTTTTTATTTCCCAAATTACCCTCAACCCCATTTTTCTATAAATACCTCTCCATTTCCTCCATTTCAACACACCTTTTGAATTTGAGAATATTGCTATCCTCAAATTTCTCTCTTCTTCTCCCTTCAATCACTCTCTAATTAATTAATTAATCTTTTTAATTAATTAATTACCTCACCCTAACAAAGTTAATTAATCTTTTTAATTAATTAGAACCTTTTTTTAATTAATCACTTAATTAATTAATTAATTGATCTTTTTAATTAATTAATTAATCACTCTTTTTTTAAAAATCAAATTAATCATTTTTTTTAATCCACACTTCATCCAAATTAATTAATTAATCTCATTAATTAATTAATCCATCTATCCTTTTCATCATATTAATTAGTTAATTAATCTTTTTAATTAATTAATTAATCTCTCAATTAGTCCAATCACGCGGTCCTGATAAAACGGAACTTCGGTCAGGTAAGACCCTCCACCCACCGAAAATAAAAGTATCAATCTTTTTCCTCACTCTCAACTTATCCAGACCAAAATCAATCTGATCAACTCTTAAACCCCTCCACTTAATCGTGAAATGAACTACGTGGATTTTGATTCCCATTCGATGAGGTACGTAGGCACATTTGGAATCTAAATCCAAACATCAAATACAAATCTCAATCAATCTCCTTTCCCCTTTTTAATTAATGTAATTTGTGAATATTTACTTTAATTAATTTACTAATCCTCCATACACTATACATTCATGTTATGTCATATTCATGAATTTTCTTTAATGTTACCTTATAAATGTCATTCATGAAATTAATTTTTCTAAAGTCAAATTAAACTCAAGAGCCAAATTTAAATTATTTAAAACTAAAAATCTAGTCCCCAAACTCAACCTAGTTCGAGACTAGTGATTTTATCCTTAGGTAATTAATTAATAAATTAAAGTCAATTGGGTTTTTTCTTAATTTTTCCATTTAAAAAATAAATTAGGATGGCGACTCTTAAAATCATTTTCAAAATCAACAAAATCTAAATCCGAGAGTTCCATCGTGAGTCTAAACTCGAATGAGCATTTAGGTTCCCTCCAGCAGACTAGGCCGGTGCTTGGGCGAGGCCTCACACTTTGCGACTAGAAATTGATCCCTATGATCAAAGTTATATACTGTATAATATAGTCCTTATTCATACAAGTAATGGAGAACACATAAAAGTTTTGGAATATTATTTTTGGGCACTAGAACGAAACTCCTTTTTACCACACGCTTTAAATAATATGGTGATGATCTATCATTACATGCCATATCTCCACTATAGAAAAAAAAATGGAAAAAATTACTAGAAATAGGGTTTTTACATATGAATCGTCTAAATTTTAGAGTAAATGGGTTTGTAGATGACATAGGTGACGTAGAATGCCATGTTAATTTTCCAATGAGTTTGGAATTGGCTTAGTAATAGCTTGAGAAATCCTATTTCATATACAGAATTTAGATAACACTAGTAATTAGCCTTGCTTAGATGTCTTTAATAAAATATGTCTCATCAATTGAAGACTTTTAAGAATTTGTCTCATGTAGATGTCTTTGATGCCTCATTAGTCGAGGGTTTTTGCCTAGCCAAACTAGGTCTTTAGCGCATTTTGGACTTTTACCTTCATTTACTAGGCCTTTTGTCTTGCGATCTTTCGCCTAGTCTTTCCTAGCTCTTTTTCCTATTGGATTTTCTCATGGATTCAGTTTGGCATTTTTGCTTTTTTTTTTTTAGTGGCCTCGTCAATCTTTTAAGCTAGTCTTCATAGATTTTCGATGCTTAGTCTTACTGTATTTTAAGCTAGTCTTAATAAGGCTATTTTGCCTCATCCAAAGGAATTTTATTTATTTAATTTCATTTTATTTCAACAAATACTATAGCAAAATTTAAATCAAAGTATGAAAAATACAAAACTTATCTGGAATGGCATGATTGGCCTTAGAAATTATTCAAAATAATTTTGAGATCCATAAAATATATTGTGAAGCTGAATAAATTACTTTTTTGTAGTTCGGTCAATTGATTTAAAAACTATTCCAATGCACGTTTGGGATTGAATTTTGATGAACTAATTTTAGATTTGTTATGTACATGTAAAATGGAAAATTATATAGTTCGGGATCTCGCTAGCATGTGGGGCCCACTTGCCGAAATCCGGTGACTGGCCGTCGACAACGCATCACTGCCAGAGCAAGCATTGGCTATGAAAACAAACCACTAGACTCGTTTGACGTGAGGAGCATGAATATGCACTTCACTCGCCATGAGTCATCTATGTTTGGCTAAAATCGGCCTTTAAAGTTTTGGTGGGCGAATTTTTTAATTTGACTTTCTGACGATAGATCGACTGTTTGGTTAGTATCGAGATGTAGCTGGAAGAGAGGTCATTCTAATGGCACCAAAATAACCTGAAATGGATGCTGGAAACTATCAAAATCAATGTTGGAACTTCTCCTCGCCGAAAAAATCCATGGCTTGCGTGCACTGCTATTTATCGTCGATGGGCTTTGTTATGGAGCGGATAGTGTCGATTAATGATTACCATAAGGGTGTAGATCAAGCTTAGCAGTCTTGATCTTCCTCTTTCCACTCATTTTTTCGATCTGGTTCTTTATTTTTTTATTTTTTTCTTCTTTTTTTATTTGTTTTTTTGATGATTTTTTGATGATTTTTTTTTCTTGATCTGATGTTGATGATTTTCTGGTGAAAAAAAATCCCAAATTGTTGCTTGATGACCGATGAAAAATTTGGTTGGTTGAGATAATTGAATCCAGTGAAAATATTGAGCTAGGGGCATGAATTTTTTGTGCTGTTTCCTATAGACGACACCAATTTCATCAAGCTACTTTCAGTTAAATAAAATAATTAAAAAATAATTGAACCAAAGTTGAATGTATAATTGATGTAAAGATAAATATATGTGTATCGATTTTTAATTGATGATTTAACAATGACCCATTTCTTGTAGGTTTATATACGGGGTATTTAAAAATAATATTTTCATATATAAATTGGACAAAAATTTCTGTATTGAGTTGAATTTAGATTACTTATATACGGATCCGTTTTAAAATAGATAGACTTTTAAACATTTGTTCTTTAAATATAGGGGAGAATAGAGAACTTTATGTGGCTATTTTTTAACCCTCATTAGAAATGATGATTGATTAAGTAGAAAAATGAAAGATATAGATTACATAGGAGAAGCTAGACTATATATATACACACACACACACAAGAGAGCCAAACTACCTATCTAATACGAAGATGACATCTATACAGCTATAAGCTCACATGCTTCACGCATGAGACAATCTGTTGTAACTAAGTAACAATAAATACAACTCAGCAAACTGATCCAATGCCTAGTAGCTTCAGGTTGTTATATTATGGATCGGGGTCCATGTTGCATTATGGACCCGGATCTAAAACATTAATTATTATATGCGTTAAAAAAATTTCTAAATTGTTAGCTAGTTTGGTTGGTTAATGCAATAAGTAAATATATTTAAGGTTGTGGGTTCGAATTCCAGCCAGTAATTTTCTTTATTTTTTTTATATATTCTTTATTTTTTTCCTTTTTAAGTTATTCTTTTTTTTCTTTTTTCCTTTTTTATTTGTAATATTTCCAATTAAAATTATATTAATGATTGAATTTTTTATTTGTTTAATTATTCTTATAAAATTTATATTAATTTTTATAAGAAAAAAATTACATTAATGATTGAATTTTTTTATAAACATTTATTTATTTATTTTATGAAATTATCAATTTGATTTCTTATTTATGTTAAATTTGATAAAACTAATAGAGTTATTAAATATTATTTTATATTTTTTAGGTAAATTATTTAATGCATTAAATAAAATTCACTTTCTATAAATTTATATAAAATTAATTTAATTAATAATTTATATTATTATTTATTTAAATTATTTATAAATTAATATTTTTATTTTTTATGATATTAAAATTTTGTTGTAATATTTATATTATTAAAATAATATCTAAAATTTTTGTAGTAAGAAACTAATATATCAAAGTTCATAAATCATATAGGATAAGTTTATTAGTTATAAAGTATAGATTTATAACATATAAAATATAAATTTATCGCTTTTAAAAAATATATTTTATTCTCTTACTAGTATAACTGACAGTAAAAGATAATGAATTTACATGTGATATATCATGAACCTCAATTTTATATTTAATGAAACTGATAGTTATATGTGATGAACTTAAATTTTAAATCTAATAAACATCATAATTATATGTGAAATATTAAAGAATGAAAATTATGAATATGAAGAATGAATAAAATTAAATTATAAAATAATTAAATTATGAATCTAACAGTAATAGTAAATAAATATGCATATGATATATCTAATGAACCTGATAGTTATATGTGATTAACCTAAACGTTATATATAATGAACCTGATAGTTATATGTGATGAATCTAAACTTTAAATCTAATAAATCTCATTATTATATATGAAATATTAAAAAATGAAAACTATAAATATGAGAAATGAATAAAATTAAATTATAGAATAATTAAATTATGAATCTGACAGTAAAAGTAAATGATTATGCATATGATATATCTAATGAACCTAATAGTTATATGTGATGAATTTAAACGTTATATCTAATGAACCTGATAGTTATATGTGATGAACCTAAACTTTAAATCTAATAAACCTCATAATTATATGTGAAAAATTAAAAAATGAAAATTATAAATATGAGGAATGAATAAAATTAAATTATAAAATAATTAAATTATGAATCTGACAGTAAAAGTAAATGAATATGCATATGATATATCTAATGAACCTGATAGTTATATGTGATGAATCTAAACGTTATATCTAATAAACATGATAGTTATATGTGATAAATCTAAACTTTAAATCTAATAAATCTCATAATTATATGTGAAATATTAAAAAATGAAAATTATAAATATGTGGAATGAATAAAATTAAATTATAAATTAAATTATGAATCTAACAGTAAAAATAAATGAATATGTATATGATATATCTAATAAACTTGATAGTTATATGTGATGAATCTAAACGTTAAATCTAATGAACTTGATAGTTATATGTGATAAATCTAAACTTTAAATTTAATAAACCCCATAATTATATGTGAAATATTAAAAAATAAAAATTATAAATATGAGGAATGAATAAAATTAAATTATAGAATAATTAAATTATGAATCTGACAGTAAAAGTAAATGAATATGCATATGATATATCAAATGAATCTGATAGTTATATATGATGAGCCTAAACATTATATCTAATGAACCTGATAGTTATATATAACGAATCTAAACTTTAAATCTAATAAACCTCATAATTATATGTGAAATATTAAAAATAAAAATTATAAATATGAGGAATGAATTTAACAGTAAAAGATAATGAATCTGCATATGATATATGATGAATCTGAATGTTATATCTAATGAATTTGATAGTTATATGTAATGAATCTGAATTTTAAATCTAATAAACCTGATAATTTAAAGTTTAATATAAATTTACAGTTTACAAATGATGAATCTACACTATATATTTGATAAATTTATAAGTAATACTTAATGAACATGTTGCTTGTAAGTGGTGAATATAATTATTATATAAATTATATTAGACGGTGACTTTTCAATGAATTTGTTATTATTAAAAAAAAATTGATTTTTGAAAATTCGCTGTTATAAAAAAGATAAATATGATATTTATCTTTTTGTTAAATTATCTTGAAAACCATTTAAAAAATTACCCATAAAAAATGATAAAATTTATAAATAAAAATTATATTGAAAAATTAATGATATTAAAATTAATTATCATTGTAATAATCAAATAAAAAAATCCAACCATTAATATAATCTTTTTCTTATAAAAATTAATATAAATTTAATTAAAATAATTATTATTATTTAAAAAATAATTTTTCAAAATTCATTGTTGTAAAAAATATAAATATGATATTTTATGAAAATGTAAAATTTTCCTTAAAAATCATTTAAAAAAATACCTATAAAAGTATTAAAATTTATAAACAAAAATTATGTTGAAAAAATAATGATATTAAGTGATCATTAGAAGAATCAAATAAAAAATTCCACAATTAATGTAATTTTTCAATACTTTTTATATTAAAAAGCAAAAAGAAAAAAAGAAAAATAATAAATAAAAAAAAGAGAGAAATAAAAAAGAGTAAATGGAAAAAAAAATTTTCAACGCCTGGTGGAATTTAAACTTAGAACCTCCAAATATTTAAATAAATATATCAACTAATTATATTAATATGTCATGTGAAGAATTTTATTATATATATAATATTTATTATATATTCTAAAATTATAATACTATATAGTTTGAGTCCATAATATAAATTGTCTGTAGCTTCAATGATTTTATCTTCAATTTCCTTTTCACAGGCTCATAGGCTTCATCTAGAATCGAAAGTAATGTGAGGCTTCTTGTTTGAACCCGTAGTAGTAAAGTCCAACTATACCAGACTTGTGTCCCGACAAGTTCTTGTTTTAATTATGGGTCTTCTCTTTACTCAGATGGAGTTTGGGCCCACTAATTTGGCATTTAGCTAACCACGGCTTTGGGTCAAAATTTACGGAGATTTGCTTTTGAAAATTATAATTGCAAGATATGATTGAAAAGATAAAAATTATTATATATGTTATGGTATATTATAAGATTTGATTGATGTCTTTTTATATACATGAATATTTTAGTTTTTATATTAGTATTGATTGTATTTTTCTTATTGGAAAAACTTCTTATTTCTTGTATTTTTCTTATTGGAAAGGCTTCCTATTTCTTTCTCTTCTGTACTCTATATAAAGGGTTTAATATTATTGAATGGAATAACTAGAAAAACTATTCTTTTCTCTATATTCTTTATTCATGTTTTTCGCTATTTTATTTATAACACGTTATCAGCACGAATCGTTTTACAATATTGTTCATAATTTTGGATAGTTTATGGTTTGCTACAACCCAACTAAGGCAAAAAAAATTTGAAGAAATAAAATTCAAGATTTATGATAAATAATTTTTGTCTAATTAATTACTATTATTATTAATATTTATGTATCAAATACATTTTCTTTTTAAGAAAAAAAACTAAATCGTTTTTTTTTAAGAAATCGTTTGAACATATTGAGCTAATTAATTTGAAGAAATCATTTTTTTTCTTCTCTTTTACAATCATTTATTTCAAATCATTTTTTTAGATTTATAAAGATTTGATATAATATTTAATGATTAATCAATTAAATTCTAATTCCGAAAGAACTAGCATTATATTTTAAATACTAGTTTCTGAAGAACTAGTATTATTTATAGTTTCTAAAGAACTAATTAAATAAATAACTAAGCTATGAGTTTCTAGAGAATTAGTATTATATTTTAAATTCTAGTTCATGAAGAACTAGTATTATTTATAATTCCTGAAGAACTAATTAAATAAATAACTAAGCTATGAGTTCCTGAAAAACTAATAATAATTACAGTTCCTGAAAAACTGGTATTCCCTATAGTTCTTGAAGAATTGGTATGCTCTACAGTTTTTGAAAAACTGATATTCTCTACAGTTTCTGAAGAACTGATATTTTATATAGTTCCTGAAAAACTAATTAAAGTAAACAAATTCATTAAATAATCATTAAATGTTCATGAAGAACTAAATGCATTGTCTACAAGTATTTAAAAAAACTGATTTTATTATGATTTTATATTAGACAATGTTAATTGATGGGCCTCGACATCATGAGTAAGAATTATTTATACTAGTGTCACTCTTTCGAGTAATCAAATAAATAAAATATACATTCTTGAAAAATTGATATTTTATATTCATGAATAACTAATAAATTTGATTTAAACTACACGCATTGAATAAATTGGATATCAATAAAATACATGCGTATGGTCATAATATTAAGGTAAACCCTTTTGCTTTGATTTTTTTGTTTTTGGTGTTTCATTGTTGTTTATATGTATTGGAATGATGGGTATGGCCTATTTGATTTACCAACCAAATTGCAACTTTTAATTGGTTATCAATTATAACAACACATTTTATGCATAGTTTTAAAGTCATGACTTATAATTTTTTTTTGGAATAAAATCCGACCATAAATTATTCATTTATTGATTGATTGACTTGCTTTATGGGAAAATGATGATCTTACATTCATATTAATAGATTTACTTGATTCATTAAATTGAGATTGATTCTACTAGTGTATATATTATTACATATCATTCGGTCTTAGCATCTTAACTCAAAATTTATTTTATGGACAATACATGTCTCATACATATATATATATATATATATATATATATATATATATATATTTGCTAGTTGAATAGCCTACAAGAAAGTTGTGTGTGTTATACATGTTTTGAATTTACTTATGTCAATGTGTATTAGATGTGAAAACAATTAGAGATTTAAATGTGAGATGAGATTAATATAAATTATATAAATAATATGGTTTTGTTAATTTGTGAATTGATGAATTTATTTCTGGATTGCATACATTGTTGGACTTATGTTGGTATAGAGAAGCATAATTAGTGCTTCCTTTTCCTTGGTGGGATAAATTATGAATTTAATGTTTGTTAAAATTAAAATTAATTTATTTTCTGATTGGTCTATTTAGATATATTTTAAATACATGCAAATTAAGTTATTTAAATAAAGTGAAGTATAGTGAATGAAAGTTTGGTTGACAATTTTTATATACTCTTGAATTCAATGGAAATAATTTTTGATGTGAGTTGTTGATAATGAAATGCATTTAGATGCTAGCAAAAGCAAAATCTATTATCTACTTAAACGTCATTTAAGTGAGGATTTAAAGGTTGAATATCTTACTATTAATGATTTTTATATTTTCTAGAAGAGTTTTAAAGATAGATATAATCACTTGAAATATGTGGTACTACCATAAACTCAATATGATTGGTTAAATTTACGCCTACAAGACTTGAAATCTATTTGAGAATATAATTCAACCATGTTTAAAATTACTTCACAACTGAAATTGTGCAGTAATAAAGTTACATGCTCCTGTAATAGCAGTATAAAAAGTGAAAATTTACAAATATTGTTTTTTTAGTGGTTGCAAAGAATAATTGTTAATAAGAAATCATCAAACAATGCCCACTAGTACAACTGCATTCCCTGAAGTGAATACTATAAATCATTTGGTAGACAATGAGAATTCTGAAAGAATAATTACTGGCCAGAAATCATCAAATAATGCCCACTAGTACAACTGTATTCCCTGAAGTGAAAATTATAAATCATTTGGTAAATCATGAGATTCTGAAAGAGGAACCGCCCATATAGAGGACACAACTCAATTCAATATTGATGATTTTATGTAAACTCCTTGAAGGAGTAATTTGCAAGGATTTTATAAGTTGTGTATTATAATGAGTTATTTAATTACTATTTTATCCCTAGTATACATGCACAATATATTGCGTTGAACTTGCAGTTCAAGCATAGAACTTATAGTTTAACAATTAAAAGTTTGGCATGAATGCCATTGTGTACATCACATATACTCTCCCTTGAAACTTGTATAAAGACATGAGTCATAAATTTTTTCTATGCCATGAATATATTAAATCTATCTCAATGTGCGATAATGGGTCTACAAAAGAGACTATGAATTTATTTTGATGAGGCATATTTTTCGACATTATGGGGAGGAAAAGCACTTGCAGTGCTAAAGAATGTCGAGAAATTTATTAAAAGAAAAACCCTTTAAAAAATTTTGGTCCATGTACAAGTTAGAGTGAACCAGAAGTTCACAAAATAATACAGTTGCAATAAATTGCAACTTAACTGCCAAATGTATTTATAGATGCTAAAAGAGTGATAAAGTCTCATATTACAGCTGCTAATTTCCTAGCAAGGGTTGTGATTCCAATTGCAAATAGAAAATCAATCAATCTCACTACACGCCAGAAGCGTGGATAGTAAATTGGAACTAAAGATAAAAATCCGCGGAAAAGAAAAGCAGCGCCACTCATAAAATCTCCTGAAGAGAAACCTCCTGAAGAGGAAGATCTCAGTCAAAGAGTTATAGCTAATTATGAGACACAGACTGAGACAATAGAACAATTAGATCCTCCAAATATGGCTTCTGGAGTTGATGATCATATAAATGAAAACTATGAGATCTCAATTATTTTATGATATAAGAAAGAGTTGATAGAAATTTAATTATCGTCGACGATGAATTTACCTCAATGGTAGCTTTTGCTGTTATAAGAGAAAATATGGATCCATAATCTATAAGTATAACTGAATATTAGCATAAACATGATTGATTATCATGAAATGAGGCAATTAAAGTAGAGCTAGTCTCGTTCTATCATTGATTATGAGAAAAATAACTCTCTTATTATGAAAATGATTATGTTTCGATACTTAATTAATATGGCAGTTAATGAAAGGCTTATTGTACGCCTTATGAAAGTAATAAGAGTCCCAGAAGGACTAAGTATATCATAAATGAATACACATTAAACATGTGACATATATTTCATCAAATTGTAAAAATCTATGTATGGATTAAAGCAATATGGACATGTGGTATGATTGTTTTGAGTAAATTCTTAGTGAAAGAAAGATATGTGAATAATACACTATGTCTATTTGTATTCATAAAAGGCCATAGAATGGTATATGTTATTATTGCAGTATAAGTTGATTTAAATATCAATGTGACTCCTAATGAACTCAAATAAGTATGTACCTGTTTAAAAAGTGAGTTTGAGATGAAAAATTTAAAGAAAATGAAATTTTGTATCGGCCTGCAAACCGATTATTAAGGAGTCCTAATACACCAGTATACTTATGTGGAAAAGATATTTAAGCAATTTTTGCATGGATAAATCTTCTCCCTCAAACACACCAATAGGTGGTCCGCTCACTAGAAGTGAAGAGAGACCCTTTTAGATCTAAAAAAAGATAATAAAGAGTTGTTTGGTCTTGAGGTACCATATATAAGTGCTATAGGGCGCTACTGTGTCTTGCAAATTGCATCAGGCTTGATATTGTATTTGCAAGAAAAATTTCTAGCTAGGTATAGCTCTGCAACTACAAAGAGATATTAGAGTGGTGTAAAAAGTTATCTTCAATATACTATTAATATTATAATTCATATTTGAAATTGGTCTACATGCGAATATTGGTTATTTGCTTAGTCTCTATAATGACAGATTTTAAACTGGCTATGTATTCACTTATAGTGGTACTGCAATTTTATAAAAAATTTTATGGTCCTGAAGTACCTCACTAAAAGATACTCCTATTGTATTTTGAGAATAATGCAATTTGTATTGCACAAATTAAAGGTGGTTATATTAAGGGTAATGAAGCAGACATAAAGTTCACCCAAATTCTTGTATATACATAAGCTCCAGAAGAGATATCCACTAAATTGGCTTGAGTGACAATTTAATAAATTTATGTACTAAGTTTTTACCTAACGTGGTATTTAAACGGCATCATTTCATCAATTAGTATACGCCGTGTTAAAACCTGTCATCATCAGGGGGAGCAAATTAGTATATAATTATACTCTTTTTCCTTTGTCAAGTTTTTATCTCACAGGATTTTCTTGGACAAAGGTTTTAACGAGGCAATCTGTGCAATGAAAAAATAGCGCATGAAATATACTCTTTTCCTTAGATATATTTTTTCCCACTGGGTTTTCTAATAAGGTTTTTAACGAGTTATATTCATAGCGCAAGTAATATCCTAAGGGAGTACTTCAAATAAATTATTATATGTGGATATTACTTAAACATCATTAAGTATACGATTTGACAACTTGGTAGATTTGTTTACAAAGGCATTCCTTACAATCACATTTGAAAAGTTAGTCAACAAAATTAGCATGCGTCAGTTAAGAGACATTTGATAGAAATCATATTTTCATGAGAGGGAGATTTTAATGCACTGTACTCTTTTTTCCTTAGCCTAGGTTTTATTCGATTGGGTTTTCCTGGCAAGGTTTTTAACGAGGCAGTGTTATGGCGCAAATCCCTACAAGAATAATGTACTCTTTTTTTTTCACTAAGATTTTTTTCTCACAGGATTTTTCCTTAGTAAGGTTTTAATGAGACATATTCTTTGTAAAAGACATCAAGGGGGAGTATTATGATATATTATAAGATTTGATTGATGTCTTTCCATATACATGAATATTCTAGTTTCCATATTAGTATTGATTGTATTTTTCTTATTGGAAAAACTTCCTATTTCTTGTATTTTCCTTATTGGAAAGGCTTCCTATTTCTTTCTCTTTTGTACTCTATATAAAGGGTTTAATATTATTGAATGGAATAACTAGAAAAATTATTCTCTTCTCTATATTTTTTATTCATATTCTTCTCCATTTTATTTATAATAATAGATTATATTCACGTTTTTTTAAAGACAATTAAACGTGACTTGATATAAAATAATATTTTATAAATTAAAAAGATGATTGATTGAGTAGAAAAATGAAAGATAATAAATTAGAGTAGTAGGAAGATGACATCTGTACAGTATAAGCTCACATGTTTTACGCTATGAGACAGTCTGTTGTAACTCAGTAACAATAAATACAGCTCAGCAAATTTATCCAACGCCTAGTAGCTTCAATGGTTTTTTATCTTCAATTTCCTTTTCACAGTCTCAGAGGCTTCATCTAGAGCCCGTAGTAGTGGTTTAAGGTAGTATTTGGGAAATGGATAGAAAATGAGAAGAAGGAAAATAAAAGAGGAAAATATCTTAAAATTTATTAGTCTTAATTTTTTTAATATTTTAATATAAAATTCAATGCATTTCTACCCATTTTCCTTTTAAAATGAAAGGAAAATACATTGAATTTTATGTCAAAATATTAAAAAATTAAGACTCATAAATTTCAAGATATCTTTCTCTTTTATTTTTCTTCCTCTCACTTCCCATCCATTTTCCAAACATATCCCATAAATCCAGCTCTAAAGTTTTGGAAATTGCATAAGCCCGACAAGCTCTTTTTTTAATTGTGGTTCTTGTCTTTTCTTAGATGGAGTTTGGGCCACTAATTTAGCATTGAGCTAACCATGGCTTTGGGTCTAAATTTACCGGATTTAGAAGTCATGTGATAGTAATGGCCCATAGCTATAGTAGTTTAATTGTGGCCCCTACAAGCTCTTGCTGTAATCATGGCGTAGTCGGCCCCTACAAGCTCTTTTCTTGGACAAATGACAAAAATATGTCATTTAAAAAATTTATTTACCCATATATACTAGTTTCAAAAATATTTATCCATATATGTCACTTTTAGAGTGAGAATCATAAAACCGGAAGTCAAACTTCCGATTTTGTGGCCTAAAATCTGCAGGCCCTTCTGTGCAGAAAACTGGATGTTTGACATCCGATTTTTTTTGCACACGTGGTAACAAAACCGGATGTTAAACATCCGGTTTCTAAATTCCACCCGGATTAAGTAATTTTTTTTATATTTATTATATGTTTTTTAAGTAAATATAGTAAGTAATTTTTTTTAAATTTATTATAAATTTTTTAAAGCATATTTATTATGAGTTTATCATTTATAATGAATTATTTTTATGGTAAGTAATTTTTTAAATATTTTTTATAAATTTTTTAAAGCAAATATTTATTATAAGTTTATTTCTTATAATAAAAAGTGGTCATTTATAAATTTAATTGATAAATTTTTTATCAATAATATTTTGTTAATTAATAATTATTTGAAATTACAAATATGTGAACTAAATAATTAGGTGAAATAATTTTATTTTATAAATAATAATATATGTATATCATTTAGAATGAATTTTTATTTTTAATAGATTTGATGATTTTTGTGATATAAAATTTGTTATTATGAAATAACAATTATTAAGAAATAAGTGAAATAATAATTTAATTAGTTTTATATTTATTTAAATCACATTAGTGTATAATTTTTTTAAAATTTTTGTTTGGATTTCGGAAAAACTAAACAAATAAATGACATTAGTGTATAATATTTATGGTAAGGAAACAAATACAATTTTTCAATAATAAATTTTAAGGAATATTTATATAATTTTTCTGCTGTAGATGGGACTCTGCATGCAGGTAGCAAAAAAACCGGATGTTTGACATCCGGTTTCTTGCCATGTGTGCAAAAAACCGGATGTCAAACATCCGATTTTCTGCACACCTGCAGACGCCCAGCAATACGCACAAAACCGGAAGTTTGACTTCCGGTTTTATGGTCCCCACCTCTTGAAAATTTAAAAAAGTAGCATATATAGGTAAATAAACTTAAAACTAGCATATATGGGTAAATAAAATTTCTAACTAGCATATTTTTGTCATTTTCCCTCTTTTCTTAGAGTTTTTATGTCATTGACGTAGATCTATTTTGCATCATTGATTTATATTCAAAGATTTAATTAGTATAATTGGTTAATATATAAATTTTACTTTTTTCTCTTCAGATTCTGGGTTCAAATTTAAGTTGAAGTTTTCTTTTTTTCTTTTTTAGTTATTCTTTATTTTTTCTCCTTTTTTCTTTATTCTTTTTTTTCTTTTTTTTTTGGTAATATTTGCAATAAAAATTATATTAATAGTTAAATTTTTTTATTTAATTATTTTAATTAAATTTATATTTATTTCTATAAGAAAAAATTATATTAATGATTAAATTTTTTATAACTATTTATTTATTTTTTATAATTATATGTGATGAACTTAAACGTTATATCTAATGAACATGATAGTTATATGTAATAAATTTAAATTTTAAATTTAAGAAATCTCATAATTATACGTAAAATATTAAAGAATGAAAATTATAAATATGAGAAATGAATAAAATAAAATTATAGAATAATTAAATTATGAATCTGACAGTAAAAAATAATGAATTTGCATGTGATGTATCTAATGAGCCTGATACTTATATGTGATTAACCTAAACGTTATATCTAATAAATTTGATAGTTATATGTGATGAATCTAAACTTTAAATCTAAGAAACCTTATAATTATATGTGAAATATTAAAGAATAAAAATTATAAATATGAAGAATGAATAAAATTAAATTATAAAATAATTAAATCATGAATCTGACAATGAAAAATAATGAATCTGCATGTGATGTATCTAAATGAGCCTGATAGTTATATATCATTAAACTAAATATTATATCTAATGAACTTGATAGTTATATGTGATAAGCCTAAACTTTAAATCTAATAAACCTCATAATTATATATAAAATATTAAAGAATGGAAACTATAACTATGAGGAATGAATAAATTAAATTATAGAATAATTAAATCATGAATCTGACAGTAAAAGATAATAAATCTATATGTGATATATGATGAATCTGAATGTTATATCTAATAAATTTGATATTTATATGTGATGAATCTAAATTTTAAATCTAATAAACCTGATAATTTAAAGTTTAATATGAATTTACGTTTTACAAATGATGAACTTATATTATATATTTAATAAATTTATAAATAACACTTAATAAACATATTGCTTATAAGTGGTGAATATAATTATTATATAAATTATATTTGACGGTGAGTTTTCAATGAATTTGTTATTATTTAAAAAAAATTTGATTTTTGAAAATTCACTATCATAAAAAAGATAAATATGATATTTATCTTTTTGTTAAATTATCATTAAAAATCATTTAAAAAATTATCCATAAAAAAGTTAAAATTTATAAATAAAAATTATGTTGAAAAATTAATGATATTAAAATTAATTATCATTATAATAATCAAATAAAAAAAATCCAACCATTAATATAATCTTCTTCTTATAAAAATTAATATAAATTTAATTAGAATAATTATTATTATTTTAAAAAAATGATTTTTGAAAATTCATTGTTATAAAAAAAATAAATATGATATTTTACAAAAATGAAAAATTTTCCTTAAAAATCATTTAAAAAAATTACCTATAAAAATATTAAAATTTATAAACAAAAATTGTGTTGAAAAATTAATGATATTAAGTAATCATTAGAAGAATCAAATAAAAAAAATTCAACCATTAATGTAATTTTTCAATATTTTTTATATAAAAAAGCAAAAACAAAAAACAAAAAAATAAAGAATAAATAAAAAAAAAAAGAAAAAAAAAAGATTAAATGGAAAAAGGAAAAAAAAAATAAGAGTTTTCAATGTCTCGTGTGGTTTGAACTTAGAACATCTAGGTACTAAAACTACTGTACTAACCAATTGTTTTAACTTGTCATTTGAATATTTTTACTATACATATAATATTTCATGTTCCGATCATGACTGGTACTAAGATAAGGGTGATGCACGTGGCTACTAGTACTCATAGTAAGCCTGACATCACATTAAACCACAAAACTATAATATAACACGGCTATGGGCCCACACGTTAAGCAGATCCAATCTAACATCAATTTAAATCAAAATCAGACTGGGCTAACCAAAATCATAATCTCAAAAATATTAATTAACATATTATTGGTTCTGCTTAACAAACAACTTTTTAACTCATAAAAATATATATTATAACTGACAATAAAATAAAATATAGATTTTTAAGTGTAACATTGTGGAGTTGTACAATAATGATACAAATATATGGATATTATTTACATAACTCAATACATAAATACATAACATTGTTGAAAATAAAAAGGCAATTTAACTCAATTTAAATCTCTTCACAAGTTTATTCCATCACCTGAAAAATAATTTGAATAGAAATGAGCATTCGATTCAATGAATGATACTAGCTAATATATATTAACCATGTGTCCTATAACATATATCTAATGTTCATGCCAGTGCAACATGTCATAGAAACAAACAAATCACATAAATAAACATGAATGAAATACAGTCCATAGTACTACACTGAACATCAATATGGGGAGCTAATCCCCAAATACTGGTTCACTTGATCTAAAACTGTCTCTTAATTCCAATAGGATAGCAATCGTCACTGGCTAATGCCACGCAGTTCTAACCCGACTAGCAGCAACTCTGGGTGATGAGCAAGCCAAGCCGTCATCCACTAGTCATAGCTCATCAATCATCATAACATCACTATTAACAAATCCATTCTTCCTAAGTAGCACTGTATCATTCTAATTCTATCCGTCAACCACAATCAATATGTAATTACGAATAATGATTTATCATTCACAATCAAATGCTAACTACATAATAAAATAATAATGCATAATTATATATACATATACATATATATAATAATGCATAGAAAAGTTTATTAGGAAGTATCACTCACCTAGTAGACGACACGTCTAAACAACTTCTCTCTGGAGTGCAACCCTTGATGATAGAAGGATGCCAGAGACATCAATTCTGAATAACAAACAATATTATCAGAAAAGGATACTCACTTATCAAGACATAACTAAAAGACTATTGACATTGTTGCCAGAATTTTGGCAAAATCTCCCTTAAATTAGGACATACCCAAAAACAACAGAGAACGTAGACACTTCTAAATACATCATCAACCCAACATAACATCAATGACCCCTTCTGGGTCAACCCAACTGATAATCATCTCAACAAGTATATCCAAATCGTAACATCAACTTAAGTTAAACAATCCAAATAATCAATTCAATCAAAATCCAATTCTAATCTATATTTACAGAATTATCAATCATTTATTGAATCCCATAAACATAACTTAATTCAAATTATAAACCAATAATAACTGAAATTCAAAAGTTTCGGATTTACCCTTACAAATTCAGATCCAACGCATGTCAAGAATCGCACTGGAATGATGAGATGAAGTTGCTGGATTAGGGTCAGTGCATCGTCCCACTCACTTCCACCGGAGCGTCACCGGCCGGCCATGCGGTGCCACTGCTGGTTGCAGATTAGGGCAAAAACTACCTCTCCAGGTGCACCTTGAAGCTAGCAAAAAAAATATAACTTCAATTTTTGCTTTAATAAAGAAAATAATAGAATAATATAATTCCGTATAAAAATAAGATTTTATAAAATAAATCGAAATTCGGATTATTACAATACTTATTATATATCCCGACACCATAATACTACATGATCTCGAGTCCATGATATAAATTGCCCTTTTTTTATATAGGGCTTTGGCCATGTATTTGGATATTTTAGCTAACTATACTTTTCACTCCTCAATAAATTTCCTCCTTTTATTAAAAGGTTTTGAAAATTATAATTACAAGATATAATTGAAAAGATAAAAATTATTTATTATAATCAACCTCATTCTGCCAGCAAATAATGTAACCTCAAATTGAAATTTTTAAAGTTAAATCAAATCATTTGGGAGTCACATCTTAATTTTATGTCCTTATCCCTAAAAGACCTATATAATGTAATATCCAATAAATTAATAACATCTAACAAATAACAATTTTTTCAATTTCAAATTAGACCTGACAGATTAAATTAATAATTTTAATAAAATAATAAAATAATATTTTTTTTAAATCTTGCATAATCCTTTCATCCTATTTACACTATAAATTAATAATTCAGTAAAAATATTAATATAATTAAATTATACTTGCAAATTAAATAGATATGAATTAGTTTATATTTTTTAAACTTCTAACCTCTATTTATTAGTAGAATAATTTATATTTTTATAAACTAAAATAAATTTTTAATTGATTAAATGAGTTTTCCTTTGAATTAATAAAAAAAAAAAGTTGGATAATTGCAAAAAAAAAAAAAAATTGTCGGTCACTGTATGGCTTCCATAAAATACAGATTGATTTATGGGCTGTATATATAAATTAAGCAGCAACTCTTATAATCATAGATAAGCAAAAAACATGGAAGATAAAGTTTTCTATTTTGTTGTTTTGATCCTTCCCTTTCTCCTTATTGCCTTCAAATCTTATTCAAAAACAATAACACAACACAAAAAAAAACCTCCCACCAAGCCCACCTTCTCTTCCAATTATAGGCCATCTTCATCTCATCAAGCTTCCTCTCCATCGATCACTCAACAATCTTTCAGAAAAATATGGTAAAATCATCTCTCTCCAATTTGGTTCCTGGAAAGTTTTGGCTGCATCGTCACCAACACTTGTGGAAGAATGTTTGACAAAAAACGACACCATTTTGGCCAATCGTCCTCCCTTAACATTCTTCCAGCAAGTAGCCTACAACAACACCACCATCGGAACAGCCCCACATAATGACCATTGGCGTAACATACGGCGTATAAGCACCCTTGAAGTCTTTTCGTCGAAACGCATTAATGCTTTTGTAGGCATTCGAAGGGAAGAAATGAAGATTTTTCTTAGCAAGATAAATAGTTTTAACACATGCCATGATTTTGTTAAGGTAGAGTTGAATAAACAAGTGTTCATGGAGCTAACATTTAATATAATCATGCGAATGGTGGCCAGAAAGAGGTATTATGGTGAGGATGTGACAGGAAAAAACAAAGAAGAGGCGGAGCAATTTACAGAAATAATAAGTGAGACTATTAAATATGCAGGAGTATCATATCTTGGAGATTTCTTGCCTATCTTGCAATGGCTTGATTAGGGGGATTCTTGAAGAGAGTAAAGAGACTTGGTAAAAGATTTGACAGGCTATTGCAAGGCCTTATTGATGAACATAGAGTTGATCATGATAAGAACACAATGATCAGCCATCTTCTTTCTTTGCAAGTCTCAGAACCAGAGCATTATACAGATCAAATTATCAAAGGTCTAATCATGGTAAGTGATGACTCTCTTTCTAAGCTCTTTTCTTTTTTATTTTATTTTTAATCTGGCAATTTATACACATTATTACAATTTTTGTAGTTATTTTTTTCTTGTAATTGAGACTATAATTAAAGGAGGGATTGAGCAGTATTGAGGGAAGGAATTAAATTATCATTCAGTACTACTTGGAATAATTGAATTATAAATTTTAATTTTCTTATATTTAAAAATCATCAATATAATAGCCGACCTCAAAATTTAAATAAAGGCAATTTGCTGGAATTTATAATTAAAGATAAAAATTAAAAATTAAAAAAAAAAGTGATTCCAAAGTTTTTTTTTTAATTATTTTCTCCAGTGATGTAAGTTAATACAAATATTCAAATAGATTAGTACTAATAAATATATATATATATGCAGTTAATTTCATAGTTAGACTGAGCCGTGATATATATATTATGAATTTTAAAATACATGGTCCCACAATTCTAGTGTATTTTTTTTATTTGATTATAATATTAATAGCTGAATTGATAAAAATATGATCAATAATTAAATTCAAAATTAGATAAATTGATTAATTAATTTTATTTTTCAGCTTTTTTTTGAAATACATATGTATATAAAAATAGGAAAAAGATACGTATACATATCAAAATCTTAGCAATTTTGAAAAAACACATTAATATTTATATTTCATACACAAAGTATATTACCATTATGTGCTCAAATTCACTCTCCATTAGCTCAGTCTTATTTATTGATTAAATTTTGAAACTACAAGGAAGATTTTTTTTTCATTTTTTTTTTTTTTTTTTTTAGAGGGGGGGGGGGGGGGTCCAAATGCTCTATTTTCATATGAATAGTTTATCGATGACTAAACGACACCATAAGAATTTTTGGGAAAAAAAAAAAAAACTCTTGATTATACAAGCTGTTTCTTTATAGTATATTTATTTTGGGAAAGTTGTTAAAAGTAACTATTAATTAATTGCATCCTTTCTATTAATAAATTTACCTCTGGTAATCCATAAAATAAAATCAAGTATAAATTGCCAACTAATTAATATTTATTATTGTTAAACGTACACAGGATATTATAATTGGTGGTAGCGAAACAACAGCTGTTACATTAGAATGGGCAATGTGTAATTTGCTTAATAACCCAGAAATTTTGGAGAAAGCCAAAAAGGAGGTGGACATAAACATTGGTGAAGAAAGCTTGATGGATGAATCAGATATTTCCAAATTACCCTATCTTCAAAATGTCATAACAGAGACCTTAAGATTATATCCAGTAGCTCCATTACTTGTTCCACATTTTTCATCTCAAGAGTGTAGTGTTGGAGGATACCATGTAGAACCCAATACAATGCTACTTATTAATGCTTGGGCTATGCATAGAGATCCTGAGTTATGGGATGATGCTACTAAGTTTAAACCAGAAAGGTTTGAGAATCCTATTGGTCAGGGTACTCAGTCCTACAAGTTAATCCCTTTTGGCTTTGGAAGAAGGTCATGCCCTGGGATGGCTAGCCAACCGTTTCTTAGTGCTTGCTTTGGGGTCTATAATTCAGTGCTTTGAATGGAAAAGGATAAGTGACCAAGAAACTGATATGTCTGAAGGGACTGGACTAACCATGCCTAAGGTTAACCCACTAGAGGCAATGTGCAAGGCACGTAGTATCATGAAAAAAATGTCGTTTTCTTCGTCTTCTTGAAGCGTTTTTCACGATATATGTAATCTAATTAGCAATTTATGTGTATTCAAAACTGTCATACAATAGTCTACTGTTCAAAGTTATCACATCATGAAATAAAATAGGGACGGTTGTGCTCATACACTTTAGCAATCCATGTTTAGAGGACTTAAACTATAGTTACATAAATAGTTACATAAGGTACATATTAAATTACTAAAATTACATGAGAAAATTTCATAAATTATATATAAATTACACATGTTCACATTATGTAGCAAAAATATTGCAACCAAATATGACTTAATTTCTATCAAGACCTTATTTAGAATAAATTAAATTATAATTACATGAAATACATGAAAAATTACAATATATATATACATATACATATACATATACATATATATATATATATATATATATATATATATATATATATATATATATATATATATATATATATATATATATATATATGCACACACACATTATGTACCAAAAATAATTACATTCAGAATAATTTAAAGCCACCAAATATAGCCTTATTATAGTGTGAGGAGTGACAACACTGTAGCTATCACTTTTCACTCTACTTAGATATTTCAATAAAATCGGTAATCAAATTATATCAGTAGTTTCAACTCTGCTCACGTAAACCTTTGTCCTTTTCCTTGCGAACATGGAATTCATTCTGAAACTTTCCAAGCTTAACAAGCTCACATCTTAAGGGGTGGACTGTCAGGAGTTCAATTAAAAATCAAATCAATGCCAACTTAAATTCACAAGCTTAATATTGACTTGCAAGTTTATATTGATCAAATCGAACTTTTGACCATAAGAATATATATAATGTATGAAAAAAAAAATACTTAAAACTTTTCTTATCACCCAAATCGAATTGAATAATTTTATGTTTGTGGGTTTTTGAAATTAATTAATTTTAGAAAAAAATCCAATTAAAAAACAAAAACAAAATTAGATCAAACACTAAATCCTTTCCCTTCCATCATATGTAAACATCTGATCAAAATTAGTTAATTCGTTCAATTGAATTCTCTACAAGTTTGTGTTTGGTGTTGTGATGTCCCTCCCACATGGAGGGACCCACATGTATGAAAAAAAAAAAAGAAGAAGAAAAGAGGAGGTGAGTACTGACTTATCAAAATTCATTGCCCAACTAAGCATAATATTTGTCAAAAGTAGAGACGATAAATTACTGCACAACAATTTCGTATGGCTATAAAAAGACATGCAATGGTAGGCCTAGAACATACGACACTTGCAAAATTGCAAGGGAAAGAAAAGAGAGAGAGAGTTTTTATAGTTTTGGGAAATAATTCCTAAAAAAGAGAGTGACAAAATAGTGAGAAAAATATTTTTGGATATTTTTGAGAAATACGGTGAGTGTTACTATTTTGGTGAGATCTTATTTAAACTATGTTGTACCTACTATTTTTAATAGTGAAAATTTTATTCGGAGTTTGTCCTGTTGACGTAGCCCAAAATTAAGGGTGAATCACTTTAAATTACTGGTATTATTTTTATTGATTATTATTATTTCACAATTATCTTGTTGATTATATCCGTTGTATCCAACATTTGGCTGTATAAAAAAGTTTTGAGTAGCAGCACTTATAATCATTCATAAGCAATAAGCAACCAGCATGGAAAGATACATTTTTCTATTTAGTTGTTTTGTTTTTCCCTTTCTCCTTCTTCCCTTAAAATTTTGGTCAAAAACAACAGTAACACCTCCAAACTTTTAAATAAAAATAAAAATAAAATGAAAACAGAGAAAATCTTGGTTGAAGCAAGTGAACAAGTGATCAAATGAAAATTTAAATAGTTTTTGACCATTATGCCGAATCCAAATCCTTGTTAAATCGTTACCTTAAACAATTATTAATAATATGGAAAGCACAAATTACACTACAAGATACTACAGATTCACTGACCGAAAATTCGGTCAGTAAGACACAATATCAACTGAATAATATAATTTCGGTATAACACTGGACAATAAAATAATACCGACCAAATTTTTGAACTGGTCGGTAAATTTACTAACTAAAAATGCATTGCTAATCATATACGTCAGTCAATAAATGCATTTTAAAAATGTACATTTAAATATGAACATAGTCAGAAAATGGCATGTAAATAAAATAAGATAATAAAAATAAATATATTCGGTCAGCAAATCAGTCAGTAAATAAAATTAAACAATAAAAAAATTAAGTTTATTGTTTTACCAACCAGCGAGACGGCTGGTTGGATTGGATGGTGAGAGGATAGGAGAGCAGTAGAAGAACCAAAGAAAGAGAGAAGGAGTGAAGAAGAAAAGAGAGGAAGAAGAAAGAACATATGGGTCATATATAGAGACATTTACCAACCAACTCGCCGACCATTTACCCATCAAATTAAATACGCATTAAATATTTATCGACTAAATTAGCTATATAGAATTTTCATGTGTCAAAAACAAATAGTCAGTAATCGGTTGGCAAATTTTTAAACTTTTAGTATATTTTTTTATTATACTTACAGACCATTTCATCGACCACTTATTTTTAACATGTAGCATTTGGTTGGTAAATTTAATGCCATTGTCTAGCTTTTGATTTACAGCCGATCAATAATCAGTCTGCAAAGCATTAAACTTTTGGTATTTTTTACTAATTTGCCAATTGATTTACTCTTAATAGATGACAGTTGATAGCTAATTCTGTTGGTATTGGTGCATGACTTTTGGTTTATATTCGGTTGGTAATTGGTGTTAAAATGGTCAGTAAATTAAATGCCAACTATTTCCGCCAAACTTCCCAACCAATTTTATCTCTTGGTAATTTCAGTTTGTATTTGATTGGTATTTTGATTATATTTTTTTAGTTTCACTTTCAGTCAATACTTGGTCGGTAATTTTGGTCATTGTATTAGTTATTCCTTGTAGTGAAAGTTGACCCCAAATTTCTAGATAAGGTAAACAAATGAAAACTCAAAATCTATAACTCAAACTCTACTCAGCACCTTTCTCCTTTACTCTCAGTCTCCTAGGCCTTCTTTTATTTAACTTTCCCTTATTTTTATTTTATTTTATTTTATTTTTGATACTAGGATAGGAAATATCCAACATAAATATTATAGGCTACACAATAGAGAGTAGGATTCCCTTTAACATCTTTCACCAAATTAGTGATAATTATTTGTGATATGTGAGACTTTAACCTAAGACTTTCTAATTCCCATACCCTAAAAGGAATAAGAAGACTAATTAGACCACACCTTCAATTGTCATATATATATATATATCCAATGTGTTGGTAAGAAAATTATCTTCTATCTTGTTTTTTTTTTTTTTTTTTTTTTTTTTTTTTTTTTTTTACAATAGTAGAAAATACAGGTTTTGTTATTACAGTAGACATAAGTAAAGATAGCATAAGTCAAATCACTATATCAACATGATGATAAATATTTGACATTTTTATCTTCTATTTCATTTGATATAGACATGAAATTATTAATGTCTTTCACAAATCCAAATTTTGATCAATATTAGATTTTAAAAACTCTAGTTGAACTTTTAAATATAATTTGTCTTATTCAGGGAAATTCTTAGGCTAAAATTTATTTATAGCCATCCATAGGATCTAAAAACACATGCTTAGACATCTTCTTGAAATCAATTTTGTTTTTTACAATTGTGAGTTTATTACAGTTAAAAAATATATCAATTCCATAATATAACTCCATTGTAATAGGATCTTTGTTATTCCAAACTTGACTTTAGCTGGCCATATATCGAGCAATCATATCAAGAATGTCATTTCCATACTTTTCGTAAAAGGATTTCACTTTCTATAATAAAAGACCGCATTCATCTTCCCATAATTTTTGAAGATTTTTTTTTAGTTGTCACTAAATGATGAATTTAATTTACCTTCTAACTATGAGATTTTCTTTCATCTTGAGATGACATTAAATTTTTTTTTTTTTTCAAATAAGTTTAGGAATGAACAATAGTGTTTGTTTCTTAATAATATTTAATATATACTATGAGCTTTTAAAAAAGGTTAAGGGCATTTGTCGGCCTGCCCCCAACGATCCACCATTAATTGATAATGACTTATTTTTCAGAGATTAGTTTATATTTTATACTCCAAGCTAATGGCACGTACTGAAAGTATTAGTATCTAATTGTGTACTAACTATTACAGTATACATTTTACTGTTTAATGAGTTGTGCGTAGTTGTACTTAGTTACTAGTTTGTTAATTAGTTATTTTTAATCAGCTTTAGTTGTTAATGAGTGCTTACAAGTTTGTTACAGTAGTTAGTTTGTTAGCTTAATGCAGCTAGTATCTCAAAGTTGCATATAAACTCTTGTACTCAGTTTGTTCTGTAGTGAGAAAGCAATGTAATTTTCAATTTCATTTTCTCAACATGGTTTGCTTTTCTCGCTTCCTCTGATATTTTCTTTCACTTTCTTACTTATCAAATATCAAAACAATAATTTGATTTCTTAGCTTTTCTTCAATAAATCACATCATTTTACTCAGTTTTTTATTTTGAGTTCAAATCTTCAATCCTCTGTTGAAATTCATATTTCTTTTCGATCAAATTACAATTCTTCTCTATTCATTCATTCATTTTTTTTTTTTTTTTCTTCTTCCATTAAAGCCCTTACTGAATTAGAAATCTAGCTTATTGGCCAAAATTTTCTCTTATATGTTTCTCTTTCTCGTTACCCAAATACCCACTCATCATGTTTCATCTAAGCGACAATTTGATAGGAATTCTTAATTTTCTCACTTGTCTTCTCTCAATTCTGATGTGTTCTGGCTGAGAAATCATAGATCCTCTAAATGTGAGAAGTTTCTTAATAAAGAAAGTGGAAAAGGGTTCAGTACACTAAGATCTCTCATTCGTCATATGAGTCTTCATTCTAAGACATACAAAGTCTCCAAAGAATCAAGAACTTGTTCAAGGCATAATATGGTTGTAATGGCTTTATCAGATATAATATGATTGTCATGGCTTTATCAGATACTGAGACTATGAGGCTTGTGCGAAGAAAGAGATAAAATCAAATAAGGTAAAAGTTACTCCTAATTATTCTTTTTCTTTCAATAATATCATCTCCAAACTGGGCACTCACGATGTGAATGGAATGCTCCAATTTGAGGAGGCTATTACAGTATATACTTTACTGTTTATTGAGTTGTACTTAGTTACTCACTGGTTTGTTAATTAGTTATGCTTAATTAGCTTAGTTATTAATGAATGGTTCTATGTTGGTTACTGTAGTTGGTTTGTTAGCTTAATGCAAGTAGTATCCCGAAGCTATGTATAAATTCTTATGCTCAGTTTGTTCTATAGTAAGCAAGCAATGTAGTTTTCAGTTTCAGTTTCTCAACACCTCTTGCATTGTTTATTTAGTTTTGAGATAATTATAAATATAGTGTCTGAACTTTTTGAAATATTGGTGTCTAGATTAAATTGTTTTGCAATCAAGTGCTTGGATGAAGGAAATTCCTATCAATGTGGTGTTTTGCTCCGATATGAGAGTGCTTGGGTGCTCATTAAATTTTTGGGACCTCATATATCACTAATATACTTGTCATGTTTGATTTCCACTAACAATTGAAAAAAAGATAAAATTACCTTTTGTAAAATTAGGGATTTAGGATTTAATTAATAATCAAAAGATTTTACTCTAACTTTTGTTTGTAGGCTCCCATGCGCAGAAGAAAAAATTAGGGAATGAGGATTATAGATGGTAATTGAAAATCAATGCCAAGCCTTCAATTTAATTCAGTTTATAGTCAATGGCACCTCAAATTGTATCTTCTTGTAAACAAGTTCTTTAAAATTGTTGCCAATAGTAGGATGAATAGTAACAACCTCTACCAAGTGCAATTTGTAAAGTGTCATTGTCTTGCTTGCATTATCTAACCTAATCATCACAATCTTGTACTCCTTTGCAAGAAACAGCATGAACCAAAACTTGGATATAAAAGCTACCATCTTCTAATTTCAACTACTTGATTAGTAAAACATCAAAAAACAACGTGCCCTATGTCAATATATTGACCAAATATAAATTTAAAAAAAAGGGAATTGCAATAGATTGTGAAAAACACAAAAATAGAATTGTGAATAAAAAAATACAATTAGAAAAAGATTGGAGTAAGAATTACAAATATATATTTGATATAAGCTAAAAAATAAAAAGAAAAGAGAAAAAGATCGAATCTTTAATTAAGGGATTTGAGAAAGAGAGAGAGAGTATATGAAAAAGTTGAGCGAAGGAGATGGGTATGGGTCTTGAATGAGAAAAGGAGAGGACCAAATGTGATGGAGACTATTAAAATCTATGGGCCCGTACATATATGGATTTATAAGTAGGTAAGTGTTAGAATTCACTTATACGAAACCAATTGTCTTGTACTAAGTCCAAGATTCACTCACTTATAAATCCTTTTTCATATTTTATTATTATTCGATATGTGATTCATTTTACAACACAACCCCTCAAGTGCAACCGGGCTTAGCCCGTAGCCAACATCAACAGGTCGGTTGACGCTTGCTTACAAATGAACCGGCTGATATTTCTTCTTCAGTTTCGATCCGGACTAGCATCATCATCAGTCTAATAACGGGGGGCTTGAACATAGGTCCTAGGATTCGGCCTGTTTGGGTATGAAACTCTGATACCATATTAAAGTCCATGGGCCCGTACATATATGGGCTTATAAGTGGGCAAATATTAGAACTTACTTGTACAAAACCAATTAGCTTGTACTAGGTGCAACACTTACTTACTTATAAGTCCTTTTTTATATTTTATTATTATTCGATTTGGGATTCATTTCCCAACAGAGACAATATTATTATTTTAATTTGGTGTATGGACGAGATTGTTTGTGTAATCTGATTGTAAAAAATTGGGGAATTATAGAATGTAATCGAAAACCAATGCCGAACCTTTAGTTTACAAAGGGTAATTTTGTCTTTTTATTTCAATTTGTTAGTAGAAATTTGATGTGGCAAGTCTGTTACTGATATATTAGGCTTCACAAAGCTAACTCAGCACTCAGACAACTCCCAAATTGGAGCAAAATACTACATTGATAGTGATTTACTCCGTTCAAGCACTTGACTGCAAAAAATTTAGTTCAGACACTAAAATAGAAAATTTCAAAAGGTTCAGACACCAAACTTATAATTATCCCTTTAGACTATATATGATTAATAGAATAATCAAGAAATAGAATTGCTATTCCATGTGAAATAATAATTATTTTAAGTTTTAGTTCAAATTTTATTAAAAAAATACTAATTCCATAGAATAGCAATTCCATAATTTTTATGAAATATATATTCCACAAACAAATTAAAGAATTAGTATTTTTTAAACTGTGGAATATAGTATTTCCATTCTTAACTTTAAAAAAATGTTGGCAAGTCCAAATTCACCACTATTATCTTTTTTGTTTTAATTTTCAGATTTTCATTTTTATTTTTATTTTTTAAATTTTAAGTCAAATAAAAATTTTACTTATTATGCATTTAAATTATTTGTTGAATAAAATTGGTAAAATTATATTTAATAACCAATAGTGAAGTTAATTTATAAGGATATTATATATAGTCATTTATATGAATAGAATAGTTATTATATATAGTCATTTATATGAATAGAATAGTTATTTTATATTATGAACTAAATTATAGAATTAGAATAATTATTCTATTCTTACTCTATTCTATTTCTCAAGAATAATTATTTTATTTTTTGTGTATTATATTATATTCTGCGAATTAAACATAGCCTTAGTTTGTTATACGAATGCGCTGAAGACATGCCAAGATGCATTGGGACATACCTAAATTATTGAGATTTGATTTATAATCTCTTATATTACGAGATAAATACTTAATCATTAAGTTATAATCCGAGTAACTCTTTACTCTTAGACGCACACAGGGTATTGTGTTTGCTGGTACAGAATCATCAACAGTTACCTTAGAATGGGCAATGTCAAATCTAGTTTAATCAGCTAAAGTTTTGGAAAAGGCAAAAAAAAAAAAAAAAAAAAAAAAGAAAAAGAAAAAGAGTTGGACATAAAGATTGGCGAAGAAAGCTTACTGGATGAATTAGAACTTAACAGGTTAACAGGTATTCAAAATATCATAAGTGTCAACAAAAGATGCACCAAATTTAGTTAATTGTCAACAAAAGAGGCACCAAATTTTGAAATAGAATAGCATACCAAAAAAAGGAAATGGAAGCCAACCAATTAACAACTAATTAGTTTGAATTTTTTGTTTCTTGGATGGCTATAAATAGCCATGAAGACAAGGCCTAAATCTATCCTATTTTGAGAGAAAATATTTAGAGAGTTAGAGTGATTAATTTCCTATTACAAAAAGAGAATTAAAATTTTTTCTCCTTTATAAATAGAGAGATTGTAATTCCTATTATTTTCATAGTAAAATTCTTCTATCCTTACCCGTGGTTTTTACCCTAATTTGTTTAGGGGTTTTCCACGTAAAATCTGTATGTCTAAATAATCTTCTCAATTTATTAGCTGCTGTTTTGCTTTAATCCGGTGTCAATTTCGCAACAAGTGGTATCAGAGCTATTGGTTTTAATTTTTCTTGAAAAATAAGAGTATGCTCTGTGGTTGCAGTTTTAACTGATCTTCCACATCAGAAAAATTTTTCTTGAAAAATTATTATTGCGAATAGTACTCTGAGGTACTATACAATTTGGCACTATTCATAGGTACGTTGGAAATAAGTGTGGTAGTGTGAAAATACATGTCTAGGAAAAGTTCTGGCTAAGGAAAGACTTGGTATTTAAGTGTGTCCATTGTGACCCACCTCTTTTTCCTGGGAACTTACCTGGTGTATTGTTCACGGACTACAGTCACTATTCCAGTATACAATTACTATTTACGTGAAATAGTGAGAGCTAGATTTGCTCAAAAGTTCGTGATAGAAGCAATGGCGGCAAAATTTGAGATTGAAAAATTTAACGGGAGAAATTTCTCACTGTGGAAATTGAAGATGAAGGCTATCTTGAGAAAAGATAATTGCCTGGCGGCTATTAGCAATAGGCCAGCGGAGATCACAGATGACAACAAATGGAATGAGATGGATGGAAATGCTGTTGCAAATCTTCATCTGGCAGTTGCAGATGAGATATTGTCTAGCATAGAGGAGAAGAAAACAGC
Source organism: Reutealis trisperma (assembly GCA_947687605.1). Taxonomy (NCBI): domain Eukaryota; kingdom Viridiplantae; phylum Streptophyta; class Magnoliopsida; order Malpighiales; family Euphorbiaceae; genus Reutealis; species Reutealis trisperma. The sequence continues at coordinate 268,149 of CANTUT010000066.1, forward strand.
AAAAGAGATTTGGGATCATCTCGAAAAATTATACGAGGCCAAGTCACTTCACAACAAGATTTTCCTTAAGAGGAAATTATACACTCTACGGATGTCAAAATCTACTTCAGTGACAGAGCACATTAACACCTTGAATACTCTGTTTTCTCAACTCACATCACTGAGTTATAAAATAGAGTCACAAGAGCGTGCTGAACTTCTACTTCAAAGTCTACCAAATTCATATGATCAACTCATCATCAATCTGACAAACAATACAGACAATCTAGTCTTCGATAATATTGCAGCTGCTATTCTGGAAGAAGAAAATCGGCGCAAAAATAAGCAAGACAGATTGGCCAATTCGCAGCAAGCGGAGGCGCTAACGGTGATGAGAGGGAGATCAATGGAACGTGGCTCAAGTGGGAGCCAAAATCATGGTAGGTCCAAATCAAGAAGTAAGAAGAACATGAAGTGCTACCATTGTGGCAAGAAGGGTCACCTGAAGAAGGATTGCTGGAGTTTAAATAAAAATTCCAGTGCTCATGGAAATATAGCATCTACCTCAAATGAAGGTGAAGCTTTGTGTTGTGAAGCAGCGATGACTTCAGAAGGCAGAAAAAGATTTGCTGATGTATGGCTCATTGACTTTGGAGCCTCATTTCATATGACCTCTCAGAGAGAGTGGTTCCATTATTATGAATCTATCTCAGGAGGATCTGTGTACACAGTAAATAATCATGCCTTGAAGATTGTCGGTATTGGAACCATCAAGTTGAAGATGTATGATGGTACAATTCACACTATTCAAAACGTGCGACATGTAGAGGGCTCACAAAAGAATTTATTGTTTGAAGGACAACTAGATGATCTTGGGTGTAGGATCAAAACTCAGAATGGGATTAAGAAAATAATCCGTGGTGCGCTTGTACTTATGAAAGGACAGAAAATGGCTGCAAATTTGTATATACTGATGGGAGAGACTCTGCAAGAAGGAGAAGCATCTATTGCTTTAAGCAGTTCAACTGAAAGATCTACAACAATATGGCATCAGAAACTTGGGCATATGTCTGAGCAGGGAATGAAAATTCTTGTAGAACAGAATCTACTTCCGGGACTCACTAAGGTGTCCTTACCTTTTTGTGAGTATTGTGTGACAAGTAAGCAGCATAGGTTAAAATTCAACACATCAAATTCTAGAAGCAAGAAAGTTTTAGAATTAGTTCACTCTGATGTATGGCAAGCACCAGTTACATCCCTGGGAGGAGCGAAGTACTTTGTGTCCTTCATAGATGATTATTCCAGGAGATGTTGGGTATTTCCTATCAAGGGGAAGGAGATGTGTTTTCAGTTTTCAAAGCGTTCAAAGCGCGGATAGAACTTGAATATGGGAAAAAGATCAAGTGTTTCAGGACAGATAATGGAGGAGAATATACCAGAAATGAGTTTGCTGAGTTTTGTAATCAAGAAGGCATTAAGAGACAGTTTACTACGGCATACACTCCTCAACAAAATGGAGTGGCAGAGAGGATGAACAGAACCCTGTTAGAAAGAACAAGGGCCATGTTGGGAGCTGCTGGTCTAGAAAAAATATTTTGGGCAGAAGCAGTCAACACCGCCTGTTATGTGATCAATCGATCACCATCAACTGCAATTGAGTTGAAAACACCGATGGAGATGTGGACGGGAAAGCCTGTTGATTATTCAAACCTCTATGTATTTGGAAGTCCTGTGTACGTGATGTACAACACTCAAGAAACTACAAAGTTAGATCCAAAATCTAGAAAATGCATATTTCTGGGTTATGCTGATGGAGTAAAGGGGTATCGCCTATGGGATCCCACTACCCATAAGGTCGTCATCAGCAGGGATGTGATATTTGCAGAAGGGAAGCTGCAAGAGAAAGGTGATAGTAGCAGTTCAAATGAAGGTCCATAAACTACAATGGTACAGGTGGAAAAAGAGTCTGATTCAAAGGATTCTTCTGAAGTAATACCAGAAATTGAGGAACAAGAACCAGTTGAGTTTGAAACTACAGAAGTTCGACGGTCAACTCGTGAAAGAAAAACACCAGCTTGGCAGTCTGATTATTTTATGGAGAGTAATGTTGCATATTGTCTTCTAACAGAGGAAGGGGAGCCATCAACTCTCCAAGAAGCAATGAATAGTTCAGATGCATCTCAGTGGATGGTAGCAATGCAGGAGGAAATGGAAGCTCTTCATAAGAACAAGACTTGGGAGCTTGTGCAGTTACCACAAGGAAGAAGGCCTATTGGCAATAAATGGGTCTTCAAGATCAAACGAAATAGTGATGATCAAGTGGAGCGGTATCGTGCAAGATTGGTTGTAAAAGGGTATGCTCAGAAAGAAGGGATTGATTTTAATGAGATATTTTCCCCTGTGGTTCGACTTAATACAGTCCGAGTAGTTCTGGCAATGTGTGCTACTCTTGACCTACACCTAGAGCAGTTAGATGTGAAAACTGCTTTTCTTCATGGAGATCTTGAAGAAGAAATTTATATGCTCCAACCAGAAGGATTTGAAGAACATGGAAAGGAGAACTTGGTTTGTAGGTTGAACAAATCTCTATACGGTCTCAAACAGGCGCCGAGGTGTTGGTATAAGAGATTTGATTGCTTCATCATGAGCCTTGGATACAGCAGATTAAATGCAGACCCTTGTGCCTATTTCAAGAGGTTTGGAGATAATGATTTTATCATTCTACTGTTGTATGTTGATGACATGTTGGTAGCAGGCCCCAACAAAGATCATATCAGAGAACTAAAGGCTCAGTTGGCTAGGGAGTTTGAAATGAAGGACTTGGGACCGGCAAACAAGATTCTAGGGATGCAAATTCACCGAGACAGAAATAATAGAAAGATTTGGCTTTCTCAAAAGAATTATTTGAAGAAAATCTTGCGACGCTTTAACATGCAAGATTGTAAGCCAATTTCTACCCCACTTCCTGTTAATTTCAAGTTATCCTCCAAGATGAGTCCTAGCAGTGAAGTAGAGAGGATGGAGATGTCTCGAGTACCGTATGCATCAGCAGTGGAAAGTTTAATGTTTGCTATGATTTGTACAAGACCAGACATTGCACATGCAGTGGGAGTGGTTAGTAGATACATGGCGAATCCTGGTAGAGAGCATTGGAATGCTGTGAAAAGGGTCTTGAGATACATTAAGGGGACCTCAGATGCTGCATTATGTTATGGAGGATTAGATTTTACTGTCAGAGGGTATATTGACTCAGATTATGCAGGTGATTTGGATAAAAGTAAATCCATTACAGGTTATGTGTTTATTCTTGCTGGAGGAGCAGTAAGCTGGGTTTCAAAACTGCAGTCAGTTGTGGCTACATCAACAACAGAAGCAGAGTATATAGCAGCTACACAAGCCAGTAAAGAAGCAATCTGGTTGAAAATGATAATGGAAGAACTCGGGCACAAACAAGAAAATATTTCTTTGTTTTGTGACAGTCAGAGTGCCTTGCATCTTGCAAAGAATCCAGCTTTTCATTCAAAGACAAAGCACATTCGAGTTCAATACCATTTCGTTCGTGAGAAAGTAGAAGAAGGAATAGTGGATATGCAGAAAATTCATACGAAAGAGAACCTGGCAGATTTTATGACAAAGGCAGTCAATACTGACAAGTTTATTTGGTGTCGATCCTCCAGTGGCCTAGCAGAGACGTAAGCAACATGGAAATGGCAAGATAGAGAGAACGGTGTGAAGATTGATTGATCCTTAATCAAATCTTCAAGTGGGAGATTGTCAACAAAAGATGCACCAAATTTAGTTAATTGTAAACAAAAGAGGCACCAAATTTTGAAATAGAATAGCATACCAAAAAAAGGAAATGGAAGCCAACCAATTAACAACTAATTGGTTTGAATTTTTTGTTTCTTGGATGGCTATAAATAGCCATGAAGACAAGGCCTAAATCTATCCTATTTTGAGAGAAAATATTTAGAGAGTTAGAGTGATTAATTTCCTATTACAAAGAGAGAATTAAAATTGTTTCTCCTTTATAAATAGAGAGATTGTAATTCCTATTATTTTCATAGTAAAATTCTTCTATCCTTACCCGTGGTTTTTACCCTAATTTGTTTAGGGGTTTTCCACGTAAAATCTGTGTGTCTAAATAATCTTCTCAATTTATTAGCTGCGGTTTTGCTCTAATCCGGTGTCAATTTCGTAACAATAAGTTCATAACAGAGTCTCTAAGATTATAAACAGCAGAACCATTGCTTATCATCTTGAGAGTGTAGTGTTGGAGGATACCATGCAGAACCCAATACAATGCTACTTGTAATTAATGCATGGGCTATACATAGAGACCCTGATTTATGGGACGATGCAATGAAGTTTAAGCCTGAAAGATTTGAGAGTGGTGCTGATTAAGGTGTTGAATCCTACGAGTTGTTGCCTTTTGGGTTGAGAATGAGATCATGTCCTGGGATGAGTCTAGCCAATCGTGTTGTCGGGTTTGCTTTAGGGTCTATGGTTCAGTGCTTTGAATGGAAAAGGGCAAGTAACCAAGAGATTGATATGTTTGAAGTGATTGGGCTGGTCATGTATGTATGTACGTACAGCTCTTAAACATTTTGTCATTTTTTCCCCCTTTTTTGAGTATTGGGCCAGGGATTTGGATTCATTATCCTACGAGTGGCTCTTAGCATTTCGTTTATGTGCTTAATTATGTGCTATTAATGTTCTCAATATACTATTAACAAGCTTTGCAATTCACTATTCATTTAGGCAATGACATGTATTAAGTAGTGTTTGACTAGAGATATTTATGATACACCTTATTTGCATATAAAAGCAGTGGTGGAACTAGAAAATCTAGTAATAAGGGGTCAAAAAAATTGAAACCAAACTCAATACTATATAAATTAGTATAGTATTTTATTTAATTTCATTGATCATTAATATACTAATTATGCATATATAACGCATAAATATATTAAAAAAGTTGAATACTCAATATTTTTCTAATGGGTATGCAAAAATCATAAATTTTAGATTTTTTTAGTAGTTTTTTTTTTTTTTTTTGAAAAGAGATTTTTTTTAGTAGTTGAGGAAGGGGAATGTTATTTATTTTTAGGGAGGCCTATATATATATATATATATATATATATATATATATATATATATATATATATATATATATATATATATATATATATATATATATATATATATATATATATATATATATATATATATATATATATATATAATCCAAGTAATTTTTTTTTCCTTTTAGGGGGCCAATAGAGTGGTTCCGCCCCTAATCCTACAATAAAAGATACAAGCCATTTCATATTCCAGTAAATAATTATTCATATCCACATATGTCTGGAATTATGATTAGTGATAAAATTCTAAAACTAGAAAGAATGTGATCCGAATTATCAAAATTTAAAGTTCGTGTTGCATTGATAAATTTGGTGGAAGTTCATAAATTTTTTTTATAATTAACAATACTAATATGGCAAAAATATTAAAAAAAAAAAATTTCACGTTAGCTCCAGCAGCCAAAAATTTGGTATGACACTTGATCGGGGCAAAATTTATTAAAAAAATGAAAGAATGAGATCCAAATTACTAAGATTTAAAATATGTGTTGCAATTACAAATTCAGTAAAAATTCATGAATTTTTTTTCTTTTGTAACTAACTCTTTGCTATTTGTGTAAATTCCATAATATGTAAATCCTAATTAGAATGATTTGCCTTTGAATAAAATAAGGATATGAAACTTTATAAAGGCAACTTACAAAAAAATCTACACAATATATGATAAGTAGATACGTGATTTGAAAAATGGATAGAGATGGCAAAACTCAATCTGCCCAAATAGGAAATTTATCTATGTTTTATATCCGATGAAGAATCTCCATCCTATCTATAATAATAAGGTGAGAATGGGATTGAGTATCTCCGCCCAACCCACCCATAAAACTTAACATAAATATATATAATATTTTGTCAAAATATATAAATTATAAAGTTCAAACGCTAATAAAATTATCAAAATATAAATGTGGATTCCCATTCCTATTCTGCACGTGATTTACTCTGCCCCAACCATTAATGGGGGTAGCAATGGAAATCTCAAAACATACCCTGCCCACCCCATTATTAGATGGAGTTTTCGCCAACTATTTTGGTATTTAGCTAACCATGGCTTTAGGTCTATCTTGTCTACTACTATCATGGTTAGAATCTATATATAGTAGTAGTAGTTTAAAAATTTAGCCCTAAAGTTTTGAAAATTGTGTAAGGAAATGACAATGAGCTGGGACAGGATGGGATGGGACGGATTTTGAAATTCTCATCCCACCCTATGAACAATCGAGTTAAAGTTGGGTGGCGTAAATCGATTTCAGACCGGATGCAAGGCAAGAACTAGATCTCCATTCATATTTTTATAATTTTATTATCATTAAAACTTCATAATTAATATATTTTAACAAAATATTATGCATATTAATGTTAAATTTTTATACATTATTAATTAATATTTAAAAATAATAATATAATTAAATACTCAATGATATAATTTTAAAAAAAACTAATATACATATATTTCTTGTTTCGCCCTGATTCCACCTCAATTGCATTATATATATGCAATTGAGGTGGAATCGAGGCGAAGCAAGAAGACTCAATCACATTCCTATCCTAGTATTATAGGCTAGGCGGAGATTTCCCGTCAAATTTAGGGTTGGACCGAATTCTCTATCGGAATGGATCAGATTTGCCATCTCTACCTAAGGAGTCAGAAATAGCATTCTTATTCTCCTACAAGCTTTTGTTTTAATCATGGGTTAGTGGGTTGATCTTGTCTTTTCTCATATTTTGGCCAACTATTTTAATATTTAGCTAGCCACATGACTTTAGGTCTATCTTGTGTACTACTACCATGGTTTGAATCCATAGTAATAGTAGTTTAAAATCTAGCTATAAAGTTTTGAAAATTGCATAAGGTGTCAGAAATAGCATTTTTATGCCCCTACAAGCTCGTGTTTTAATCATGGGCTAGTAGGTTGATCTTGTCTTTTCTCAAATGGAGTTTTGGCCAACTATTTTGGTACTTAACTAACCATGGCTTCAGGTGTTCTCACACTATGTATTGTATTTTTCACACCTTAACAAAAAAAAAAAAAAAAAAGTTTTGAAACTTATTGTGAAATGGATTTAGATAGAATTCATTCCCAAAAGTTAGTTCAAAGGAAGAGAATGTCCAATCCATATTATATACACTAAAATAAGTCACTAAGTTAGCGATGTAGGATAATTTTAATACCAACCCTTGACATGTGCTAAGCTTGACTAGCAAGTGGCACAATTGAATACTGAGCCTTATCAAGAAGCACATGTGGAATTTAGAATTTGGTAATGGGCGATTCACATGATGGACACAAGAAGATATAAGTCATAATAGGAACTTGGTTGAGGCTTTGATACCATGATAAATGGGTTTGGACGGAACTCATTCCTAAAAGCTAACTCAAAGGAAGATGATGTCCAATTCACGTTATATACACTATAACAAGCCACTAAGTTAGCGATGTGAAACAATTCTAATAATTATAATTTAATATATTTGAAAAGACATAAAAGTACTATAAATTATGTTCACATTCTACTTTAAAGAAAACAATTAGACATGATTTAATATAAAATAATAAGGATAGAAAATCTCTCAAATATGACCGGAGAGCACATATGCCCTCAACTTTTTTTTTTTTTAAACATTTGGCAAATATATATATATATATATATATATATATATATATATATATATATATATATATATATATATATATATATATATATATATATATATATATATATATATATATACAAATAACTTGCAGTATTATTGTGGCACATCGAATTGAATTTTTTAGGTTTACAGCAAATTGGTGGGTCTCGGAGACTTCGTGTAGATTTGGAAGTGATATGACTTCTGGTTTGAACCCATAATAATAGTAAATTTAAAAGTCTAGCTATAAAGTTATAAGGTGCCAGAAATACCATTCTTGTGCCCCTACAAGCTCTTGTTTTAATGATGGGCCTTGTCTTTTCTTGATGGAGTTTTGGCCAACTATTTTGGTATTTAGCTAACCATGGTATAGGTCTTCTTTTTACCTCTGCAACTATAGACTATTTGATAGGTGCTTTTCACCCCTTACTTTCTCTTATAAAAAAAAAAAGTTTTGAAAATTATAATTACAAGACATAATTGAAAAGATAAAAAGTATTATAGATTTTTAAATAAAAGGCTAGAGATCATAAATAAATAGGGATGGCAATTCTTACCATATTCTTGAGTATCCATCCGAAATCTACCCAGTTAAAGTGAGTAATATCCTAATTGACTTGGTAATAGGTATGGGTAAACCTATTAAAAAATAGTATTGGGTTTGGGTAGGGTACGGGTAGTATAGTATTCTACCCATATCCGTACCTATATCATATCCGAACTGTCGGATTTTACCCATATCCAAACACATTCACACCTATGTCTTGTATACAAACATGTGCGAATGCACAATTCAACATAAATAATATTTAGATTAAAATTGACTGGTCTAATTTATGATATTATAGTAATGATACATTAGAATTTTTTAAAATAAGTATAAATATATAAATAAATAAGGATTACAAAAATAAAAATGATGTTTTATTTTGTGCGAAATATACTAAATTTCATTATTTGAGAGTGAATGAATTTCTTGCAACTCTTAAAAAAAGAAGATACGATTTAAGAAAAATTTACTCATTTTCTTATCAATCAAGGTCAGTAAACTTATGATATGATATCTCATTATTCCACTGTATATCTTCAGTTTTCTTACATATTATATTGAATGCTTTCAGTGATTTGTAATGTGTTATTTCAAATTTAAATATTTTCAACATCTTTCTTAATATTAAGTTAGATGCATAATATTATGAGTTATATATGTAATTGAACTTATTAATTATATGTGTAACCTATTGCATTTGGAGAACTAGAAAACTTCTAAATTATTCAATTTTTTCTTTAGTATTTTTATTTTTATTTTTTAATATAAAGTCTCTTTGAATATAATTTGTATTGATATATAGTAATTATATATTTGTGTTTAAATTTATACGTATATTTAAAAATAATTCGATAAATTTGTACTTATATTTAAAAATAATTCGATAAGTATTTGGGTCCTATGTTACTCGAAGATTACTCGAAACCCTATAAGTATGGGGATAGATTTAAAATTTATTACTCAGACGGATATAGGTACGACTATTGATAAACTTCTTTATATATGAGTAAAAGTATTATAATAGGCTATCCATACCCTATCAGTTTTCATCCCTAGAAATAGAAAGTATTATAGATATTCAGACAATGTATTAAAAGAAAATACAATTAAACAAGACTTAATATAAAATAATATTTTTTATTTTGAAATATGATGGCACGTCCATATTTATAAATGGAGCCTCAAATTGAAATTTCAAATCATTTGGGAGTCACATCAATTTTATGAGAATTTTGCTCCCTATAAAACCTAACAAAGCTATATATATATTGAAGTAAGCAACCGATCATCCCTAGAAAAATTACTAAATAAAAGATCCATAACTTAAAAAGGAAAAATAAGGGCTATGGCTTATTCAAATGAATTACAAAATCAACTCAAAATCATGGAAATAAGCTGCATAGAGTTTGGCCATGTTAACACAAAAACTCATTTTAAAGAATAATTTATTACAATAAAACACAATGCTCTTTCTTCTACAACAAACTCATAACTCATAAGAAGCTTTGCTTCTTATTTCTCTCTTATTTTTTTTCTTGCTACTTGCAAAGAGGGAGGGGGGTCTTTATACTAATTCTAACTCAATACAAACCACATAAACATATTTAACTTTCACCTATCTTATACCAAACTTACACCTAACAATCATAATAACCATACACGTACAAACACAACTTTCAACAATCTAACCGACTTGTGACCTATAATTCATTATGTGAAAAAAATTAGAAGGTTCTTTGAGCTGTGTTTCATCATTTGGATTGAGTTTTAATTAAACTTGGGTTTTTAAAACAAGTTTATATTTCAACACTCCCCCTTAAACTTATTTTATGAGACCAAGCAAATTCCTTATCCTTGCAAAGTCTTCATATTTCATTGGCTTGGTGAAAATGTCAGCAATTTGATCATGTGACTTGACATACTCGATTTGTACATCCTTTCTTGCAATGCATTCTCTAATGTAATGGAATCGAGTATCTATGTGCTTTGATCGATCATGAAACACTGGATTTTTTGCTAGAGCAATTGCTGATTTATTATCAAGACTAATATTTGTTGGTTCTTCTTATGCCAAGTTCAGCTCCTTCAATAAGTTTCTCAGCCAGACTGCATGACAAACAGCTAAAGTTGCAGCAACATACTCAGCTTCGCAAGTTGAGAGTGTGACGATTGGTTGTTTCTTTGACAACCATGTGAAAGTAGTATCTCTTACAAAAAATATAAATCCTGTAGTACTTCTTCGATTATCTATGTTTCCACCCCAATCGCTATCGCTATATCCAACAAACTTGTAATCATTAGAAATTGAATATAACAAGCCATAATCAATTGTACCTTTCAGATAGTGAAGAATTCTCTTTGCAACTTTGAAATGAGTAGTTGTTGGAGACTCCATATAGCGACTAACAAGTCCAACTGCATAGAGTATGTCAAGCCTCATGCAAATCAAGTAATGTAGACTTCCAACTAGACTTTTAAAAAGTGTTGGATCTATGCTTTCACCTTCTTCATGCCTAGTCAATTTGACTCCACATTCTGCTGGACTGCTGATTGGCTTACAATCTCCCATTTTGAATTTCTTGAGTATTTCTTATGCATAACTTTGTTGGGAGATGAATATACCTTCATACTTTTGCTTGACTTCAATACCAAGGTAATATGCCATGAGCCCAATGGTTTTCATCTCGAATTCTTTCATCATCACTTTCTTGAATTGATCAAACATGTTTAGGTTGTTTCCAGTGAAGATCAAATCATCAACATAAAGGCACACTATCAAAATATCTCCATCTTTGTGACATACAGGGCATACTCATAGGGACATTTTCTGAAGCCATTTTCTTGAAAATACTTGTCTATTCAGCTATTCCTAGCCCTTGGTGCTTGCTTTAGCTTGTAAAGAACTTTCTTCAATTTTAACACCTTGTCTTCATAGCCTTTGACTTCGTATCCTGATGGTTGCTTAAGATAGACTTCTTCTTCAAGGACTTCATTTAAAAATGCAGATTTTACATCCATTTGATGTATTCTCCACCTATTTTGAGCTGCTAGAGAAATGATTAGTCTAATTGTTTCCAATCGTGCAACAGGAGTAAATACCTCATCATAGTCAATTCCAGCTTTTTGACTGTGACCTTTTGCAACAAGCCTCACCTTGTGCCTTTCAACCTCTCCTTTGGCATTCTTCTTTGTTTTGAACATCCACTTTACACCAATTGCCTTCTGACCTTTGGGAAGCGGAATAAGCTCCCATGTTTCATTCTTCTCGATTACCTTGATTTCTTCGTCTATTGCATCTCTTCACTTCTTCTCCTTTGCAGCTTCTTGATATCTTACTAGTTCACAATCAACAAATAGACAAAATAATGTAAGATTATCTTATCATTCAATTTCTTCGTAATGATCTCGAAGACTCTTTGTACGTTCCACAACTCTTTCTTCAAGACTATCACTTGATAAAGGTGAACTATTTTCATAGATAGTTGATGTTAGTGAAGTCAATGGTGTAGCAGTCTCTTGTTGAACTTCTTCTATTTACTCAACTAGTGATTGCTCATTTTCATCAAATGGAAGGAAATTGAAGTCATTTGTGGGAGAGTTGAATGCCCATTTGCCTTCTTCATCAAATATGACATCTTAGCTGATTACGATCTTCCTATTGTTTAGATTGTACAGCTTGTAGCCTTTCGAACTTACATCTTAGCCAATGAAGATGAATCTTTCACTTTTGTCATCAAGCTTAGTTCTTCTTTCATCCAATACATGAATATGAGCTATGCTTCTGAATACTCTAAGGTGAGAAATACTAGGCTTTCTTCCGCTCCAGGCTTCTTATGGTGTCTTTCCCTATATGGTTTTTGTTGGAGATCGGTTGGATAGGTAGACTGTTGTAGCCACTGCTTTAGCCCAAAACTCTTTCGGCAATTTCTTGCATTTGAGCATGCTTCGCGCCATGTCAAGGATAGTTTTATTTTTCCTTTCTGCGACTCCATTTTGTTGGGTGGATCTTGGGACTATCAATGGTCTTTGAATTCCATTTTCTTCATAGAATTCTTGAAACTCCTTAGAAGTGAATTCTCCTCCTTGATCATATCTCATTACTTTAATCTTTTGGCCACTTTCATTCTCCATTGTAGCTTTAAATTTCTTGAATATTTTGAAAACCTCTAATTTTTTATTCAAAAAATATACCAAAGTTTCCTTGAAAAATCATCAATAAAGAGAATGAAATAGTTATTTTTACCAAATGAACTTGGGCTAATCAGTCCACAAAAATATGCATGTATAAGCTCCAGTGGCTTTTTCGCTTTTGAGTTTGACAGCTTTGGAAAGCTTTTTCTGAATTGCTTCCCAAGTAAGCACCCTTCACTAAGTTGTTCAGGTTGATTGATGCTTGGTAGTCCTCTCACCATGTTCTTCTTGGATAGAAGCTCCAATCCCCCAAAATTGAGATGCCCAAATCGAAGATGCCATAGCCATGATGTCTCCTTGTAGCAAGCTTTCAAGCATTTTTCAACATCATTTTGTATGTTGATCAGGAACATTCTATTCTTTGTTATTGGCACTTTAGCTATTAGATTATTCTTGTCATCTTTTATAGAAAGATTGTCATTTTTCATGTGAATATCATAACCTTTTTCCAATAATTGTCCAAGACTCAAGATGTTACTCCTCATGTGAGGCACATAGAAAACATTTGAAATAAATTGATGTCTCCCGTCTTTTAAATGGATGAGAATGTTACCTCTCCCTTTTACTTCAATTTTAGAATCATCTGCAAATGAGACATTGCCACTTATAGATTCATCAAGTTCCATGAACATGCTTCTCTTTCCACACATGTGATTGCTTGCACCAGTGTCAAGATACCAATAATTCTCTTGGCCACCATTGTTCTCCTTCTTTGCTAGGAAAAGAGTTGCCTTTTCTTCAATCTTCTCTTCTATGTAGTTGGACTTTTCTTCAACTTTTGAACTTCTACATTCTGAAGCATAATGGCCATACTTGTGACAACTGTAGCATTGAATTTGAGATTTGTCATACCTCAAATTAGGATTTCCTCTTCCACATCCTCTTGTAGAACTTTCTCCTCTTTCATAGTTCTTGGAATTGTTGTTATAATTCCAACCTCGTCCATGACCACAATTTCCTTCTCGTCCTCGAGCTCTACCTCTACCTCGGCCATGTTGATTGACTTGGCTTTCATTTTTCTCCTCTTTGAGTTGCATTTTAAGGAGTTGTTCGGTGATCCCATGTTTCTTCTTGTGCTTTTCTTCATAGGCTTGTAATGAACATAAAAGTTCTTCAATCTTCATCTCCTCCAAGTCTTTTGTCTCTTCTATTATCACAACAATATGCTTGAACTTTGGATCAAGTAAGCAGAGTATCTTTTCCATGATTCTCACGTTTTCTAACTTTTCACCATTTCTTTTTAATTGATTTGAAATGACCAAAACTCAAGAGAAGTAATCAAAAACTAACTCAGCTCCTTTCATGTGTAAGGATTCAAGCTCACCTCTTAAAGTTTAAAGACCTACCTTTTTCACTTTCTCTTCTCCTTTGTAGGATGTTTGAAGCTTTTCCTATACTTGTTTGGCAGATTTTGCATTTAAAATCTTCTTAAAGCCATCATCATCTGAGGTTTGATAGATTAGGTAGAAAGCTTTCTTGTCTCTCTTTCTTAAATCTTTCAAAATTGTATTTTGATCTTGGGTAAGATCGTCTTCATTTTTTGGCTCATTATAACCTTTCTCTATGATATCCAAAACTTCGTGTGCATTAAGGAGAGCCATCATCTTAATACTCCAATTGTCATAATTGTTGTTGTTGAGTATTGGTACTTGGAAGGATGCCATATTATTTGCCATATCTCCAAATCTGGAAAGAATTTGCAAAATTTGATAGCACGGATGGATATGGAATGTTGAAAAACCTTAAGTTGAACTTAGATTGAAAAGTCAAACTTTTAGTCAAAGTCAACGGTCAAAGTTAACAATCAAAGGTCAAATGACTCGATCAACGGCTTGACAGCTTGGTAAGATGGCTTAGTCAACTAGCTCAGTGGCTTGGCTCGGCTCAGTCTGACTTGGTTTGACTCAGTGGTGTTACTTGTTCCAACTCAGCGAGTGCACTGAGTTTTCTAGGCAGCAAACTTCTGGCAACAATTGGCGATGCGTTCGACGTCTAATTGGGCTGATTCTAGTGGTGTTGGATTTATCTCTCCGAGAGCTTCAATTTGATATCTTATATGCCTATGTTTGGCTTTGATACCATTATGTTAATACAAAAACTCACTTTGAAGAATAATTTATTACAATAAAACACAACACTCTTTCTTCTACGACAAATCACAACTCTCAAGATGCTTTGCTTCTTATTTCTCTCTAAGTTTTACCTAACTTATATCAAACTTACCTCTAATAAACATAATAACCATACATGTACAAATACAATTTTCAACAATCTAACCGACTCTTGACTTGTAACTCATCATGTGAAAAATATTAGAAGGTTTTTTGAGTTGGGTTTCATCATTTTCATTAAGTTTTAATTAAACTTGGGTTTTTAAAACAAGTTTATATTTCAACAGGCCACACTTGCTTTAATAGAAAAAAAAAAACAATTTCAGTATATAACAAATTAATTAAAGATAAATTATTATTTAGCTCCTAAAATTTGTTCTAATTAACGATTTCATCTCTTCATTTTGAAAAACTAATTAAATAATTTGTCACATTTATTTCCATTAATAATTACATTTTTACAATTAGTCAAAAAAAATTTTAGTAGTCAAATGAAAATTTTAATAGTTAAAGTACTAAAACACACTTGATTTTAAGAAAAAGAAAATAACATTCACATAACTAAAAAAAATAAAATCTACATCTCCAGTTCAATCAGCAATGGCAATGATAATTTAGCCAAAAGCCACTGACAAGACATAAAATTGGAGTCATCTAAATGAGCACCGACAAGCTTCATACTTGGATGGTCCGAGTTTTGCAGGACCAGTGGATCCCTTACATGTTGCGCCTCCACATTATGACCCCCTTTGCCTCCATAAATTCTTCGTGCAACTCTAACATGTTCTTGATCAGTGTTTGCATCGGATTCCATGACTAATTTTGTGAAAACACCTCTCCAAAAAGGAAGATATTAAGAAATAACAAGTGTGAAACCCTAAGATCACAAATCACCACTACTTGAAAATAGAAACTTCAATTCTCAATCTCCAATTACAAATAATAATAAAAAAAAAGACACTGCAATCTAAATCATAATTAAACTTCTCGCCAAACCCTAGCATAGAAAGCAATCCAAAAAAAATTCCTAACTTGTGTATACAAACCCAAACAAATCAACAATGTTCAAGAATAAACCTCATAAAATCATCTTTTAAGAATCAATCAAATGAAATCAAAGATAAATTATTATTTACCTCCTGAAATTCAATCTAATTAATGATTTCATCTCTCCATTTTGAAAACCTAATTAAATACTCTGTCATATTTATTTCCGTTAATAATTACATTTTTACAATTAGTCAAAACAAATTTTAGTAGTCAAATGAAAATTTTAATAGTTAAAGTACTAAAATACACTTGATTTTAAGAAAAAGAAAATAACATCCACATAATTAAAAAAAAAATAAAATCTACATCTCCAGTTCAATTAGCAATGGCAATGATGATTTGGCCAAAAGCCACTGACAGGACATAAAATTGGAGTCATCTAAATGAGCACCGACAAGCTTCATACTTGGATGGTCCAAGTTTTGCAGGACTAGTGGATCTCCTACATGTTGCCCCTCCGTATTATGATCCCCTTCGCCTCTATAAATTCTTTGTGCAACTCTAACATGTTCTTGATCAGTGTTTGCATCGGATTCCATGACTAATTTTGTGAAAACACCTCTCCAGAAAGGAAGATATTAAGAAATAACAAGTGTGAAACCCTAAGATCACAAATCACCACTACTTGAAAATAGAAACTTCAATTCTTAATCTTCAATTACAAATAATAAAAAAAAAGACACTGCAATCTAAATCATAATTAAACTTCTCGCCAAACCCTAGCATAAAAAGCAATCCGAAAAAAATTCCTAACTTGTGTATACAAACCCAAACAAATCAACAATGTTCAAGAATAAACCTCATAAAATCATCTTTTAAGAATCAATCAAATGAAATCAAAGGAAAAACCTAAATCTCGATCTAGAGTAAATGAATAATTCTCTCAATCTTCCCTCTGATGATCTTTAAAAAAATAAGGATTTCCTTGTGTCTGATCTCTATATATATATCCTAAGATCTACCCATAAACCTGCTCTGACAACATAAAAACTCATCAAGCTTCTATTGTAGCTTGCTAGAGTTCATAGTAAAAAAATGTGATTGAGGGAGGAAAGAATATGAGATTAGGGTTTCGTTTATCTAAAAAATAGGTATAATATTCCTTTTATACATCAGAAAGGAAAAGACTAAAATACCCTTTAGTAACTATGACAATTTTACTTGAAAATATTTACCGAAACAATTTAAATATATTTACATTTACAGCCATAAATCACAATGGGGCAAGTGATAATGGTAACTATCAGTCTGGGTGTAGGTAAAGTTAGAGACTGACTTGCACGAACATAGCTATAGATTTTGGATTTGGATGAAGAAGATAATAGCATTTTTGTAAATTTATCATGTTGAATTAGAAATTTTGGATCTTGATGGTAAATTTTGAATTTACCCTTAATGAAAATTATTTGGCAATCACGTGCAAGTGGGTATAAAAATAAAAAAAGTAGGATCCGCTTGTACCATGTTAGACCACATTAATACTCACTGATGTCCTTAGAACTCTTGACCTCATATTACTAACCAAAAGAAATCTCAAATCCCATTTTGTGCAAAAAAATTTCATAGACCCCAAAGTATCAAAAGGTCAAACTGCAAGATACTTTTCTATGCTTTCCCCTATAAATTAAGGAGAAACTCAATTATAATCATAGATAAGTGACAATTAAACATGGAATATATAATTTTCTATTTTGTTCTTTTGATCCTTCCCTTTTTCCTTCTTGCCTTCGAATCTTATTCAAAAACAAGAACACAACAACTGTTAACGAAAGTCAGAGACAGGAATCCATAGAAGTCAAGACACCAACTGTTCTCCAGTTTATAACATCTTTATTCAATACCTAACATGATCTATAAGCTCAATGGTCAAGATATTCTTCTGTAAACACATGTATAAACTCCATAATTAACATCATTAATAGTATTAGAATAGGCTATAAATACCTTAAAAATTCTTTGTAAACATACACAGAAAATACAACTTACTCTTTCTAATTTTCATTAGCAATTCTATATGATATTTTACGTGGTATCAGAGCTTAGCTATTCTCAGTTTTTTGCATTTTATTTTTAATTTGTAAAATAAATTACTGTTCATTCAATTACATGCAACACATTGATAATTCAAGAAAAGGATACCATTAGAAAGCTCTCGTCATAAGCTTCAAAATAAGACCAACTGGAGCTCTAGAAACATCCTTACGCGCTGCCTGAAGAAGCTGCCCAGAAGTCCACGTGCCACCATGAGCACCAGAGGTTGGAGACGAGACATGTTAGCACTTCAACATGTGTCAACATCCCATTGATCTATGTCATCAACACGTTAGCAAACTTTTCTAGTCATCAGGTGACACATCATCATCCACGTGCCCGCCCACGTCATCAGCCACGTCAGCCAACATGTCGATTTTCTGCCACATCAGCGTTCCACGTGCTTGCCACATCAGCCTTCCACATCAGCATTCCACATGAGTGCCTGTCATCAGATACCAGCCAATCAGTATCCGCCACGTGTTATATCGATTTGGTTCAATCAAATCAGTTGACTTTAGCTTTGACTCTCCGGTTCAACCACTTATGTACTAGTTTTTAGACATCAAGAACCGATTCCTAAGGTTTTTCAACCTCTTGATTTCATTTTGCTGTCAGATTTGTGAAATTCTTTCTCTATAATAAAGTTATGGAGAAAATTAATGCTACTCAACCTATTGTGACAATTTTAAATGGCACTAATTATAATCTTTGGGCAAGTAGTATGAAAAGCTATCTTGTTGGAATCAAATACTGGAGGATTGTCACTAGTGGAACTCCCAAACTTGTTCATCTTCAAGATGAAATTGAAACAAAATACAATGATCGTGTTGATGATTGGGAAAGCAAAAATCATCAGATCATTGCTTGGTTTCGTAACACCTCTGTTCCAAGTATTCACATTCAATTTGATCAACTTGATACTGCCAAAGAAATTTGGGATTTTCTTAGCAACAGGTATACAATTTCTGGTCTTGCTCATCATTATCAATTATGGAATACTCAAAATAATATGAAGTAAGAAGTTGGACAATCTGTTAATGATTTCCTAAGTCAAATACAACCTGTCTGGAATCAGCTCTCCCAAGCCAAAATTACTACAAATCAACTCCATCTAATCCAATTTCTCATGGCTCTTCGGTCTGAATATGAACCTGTTCATGTATCTCTGTTGCACAGAGATCCTCTTCCAACACTAGAAACGGCTGTCAAGGAATTAATTTTTGAAGAAACTTGTTAGCAAATTAGCAAATTGGCTTCCTTTGATCAGGCTCTAGTTACTCATAGGCCATCATCGACTCAGTCACTACAACATTGCAAGAATTGCAATTGACCTGGTCACTCATTCTCTAACTGTCTAACTATTGAGTGCAGATACTGCCACAAACTAGGATATGTCAAAAGCAACTGTCTTACTCGTCCAGCAAAACCAAGAGATAATCATCCCAAGTACAAAATTAGCTCAGACACTAGGTCCTCCAATGCCAAATGCTCCTGTCTCTTATAACTCCTCTACCTCCTTCACTCTCTCTGACCTTGAATCCATATTTAAAAAGGTTATGTCTTCCAATGCCTCCTCTTCTAGTGCCATGTCTGTCTACTCAGGTAATAATCAATGGTTAATTGACTATGCATGTAGCAATTATATGACCTCTGATCCAAATATTTTTCAATCTAAAACCCAAAATAACTTTCTGGCCCCTATTCATACCATTGATGGAAATAAAATGGGCATCAGTCATGTTGGAACTATTTCTACATTTACTCTTACTATACCTGATACGTATCTTGTGCCTTTCTTAGCTGTTAATCTTCTCTCTGTTGGTCAAATATGTGAAATAGGATTAACTGTGCATTTTGATTCTAATGCTTGTCAGGTACAAGACCCGAAGATGAGACAAATTGTAGGAAGTGGAATCAAAATCGGGAGGCTATTTGAACTTCAATCTCTTCAAATACCTCCCAATGCTCTGTCTACCATAAGTAGTTTGTCTCCTTTGTTTCAGTGGCATTTAGGACTCAATCATGGCTTTCTTAGTAAACTTCATCCCTTAATTTCAAATGGTACTTTAGGAAATATAAAAGTTACAAAATTTCAATGTACTCATTGTCAACTTGCAAAACAACCTGCATTATCATTTAATAATAATGATTCTATTTGTGATACTCTTTTTGGACTTGTTCATTCCGACATTCGGGGACCCTCTCCAGTTCCAACAGTTAGTGGCAATTGCTATTTTGTTATTTTCATTAATGATTACTCACGTTTTACTTGGCTCTTTTGTATGAAGCATAGATCTGAACTTCCCTAAATCTACATTCATTTTGCGAAAATGGTTCACATACAGCTCTCACGTCTTATTAAAAATTTTCAAACTGACAATGCTATGGAATACAAAGAGTCAAGTCTTTTGCAGTTCTTTCATGGCCAAGGAACTTTAGTTCAAAGATCCTGCCCTCATACCTCTTAACAAAATGGCAGAGCCGAACGTAAATATCGTCACATCTTAGATTATGTAAGAGCTCTCCTTCTGTCATCAAGATGTCCTAAAAAATTCTGGGGAGAAGCAGTTTTAACTGCTATTTACACAATTAATCCTCTCCCCACTCCTGTTCTAAAAAATATTTCTCCTTTTGAGCGACTCTATGGTAAGATTCCTGACTATCATTCATTAAAAATCTTTGGATGTGTTTGTTTTGTTTTACTCCAGCCTCATAAATACACTAAACTAGAATCTCCTGCTCGTCTTTATTGTTTTATAGGATATGACATAGAACATAAATGATATCGATGTTGGGATCCCATCTCCAACAAATTACGCATATCCCGACATGTGGTCTTCTGGGAAAATACTATGTTTTCCACTATTTCTAAATTCTATGACTCTGAAACAAATCATGTATTTACTAGTCCATCCAATGAGTTCTATCTTATTCATAATACAGAGCTGCCTTCTGATATTGATTCTGCTCTTCCACAATTAGTCCCGTCTGAAGAGAATGTACCTGCTCCAACTATTGATCCTGCACCTACTCCTAAACCTGACCCTACCTCTAAAGTCAATCTCCGTCGATCAACCAGGATAAAAGAAACACCTTCTCACCTTCGAGATTTTCACTGTTATTCTGCTATTGCTACACTTCACGAACCTCACTCTTATCGTGAAGCCAGCATTAACCCTCTATGGCAGCAAGCTATGACTGAAGAAATTCAAGCATTGAAGAAAACTCACACTTGGAAACTTATTGATCTCTCTCCTAACATGATCCCTATTAGCTATAAATGGATTTACAAAATCAAAACACGCTTAGATGGATCTGTTGAATGTTACAAGGCTCGTTTAATAGCCAAAGGATATACTCAGGAATATGGCATAGACTATAAAGAAACATTTGCTCCAGTTGCTCGCTTGACTTCCGTCCGTAGTCTTTTAGCCATAGCAGCAGTCCGTCAGTGAAACTATTTTAGATGGATGTCAAAAATACTTTTCTTAATGGTGATCTATTTGAAAAAGTTTATATGAAACCTCCTCCTGGTTACCACTCTCCTCATAAGTTTTGCAAACTGAAAAAGGCTCTGTACGGTTTGAAATAAGCTCCTAGGGCATGGTTTGCCAAGTTTAGTTTCACTCTTACTAAATTTGGCTTCGTCTTTGGCAAATATGACTCAGCACTCTTTGTTTGACATACCAGTCATGGAATTGTGCTTCTGTTACTTTATGTTGATGATATGATCATTACAGGTAGTGATACAATAGGTATTTCTGAAGTTCAAACATATCTCAGCCAACATTTTGAAATGAAGGATCTTCGAACTCTTAGCTATTTTTTGGACCTTGAAGTTTCTCACACTTCTCAAGGGTACTACTTGTCTCAAGCAAAATATGCCTCTGATTTGCTTTCTAGGGCTGGTATTACTGATGGAAAAACAATATCTACCCCTTTAGAGCTCAACTGTAAGCTTACCCCTCTGGATGACACTCTTCTTAATGATCCTACCTTATACCGCCAACTAGTTAGAAGTCTTGTTTATCTTACAGTTACTCGACCAGATATCTCATATGCTGTTCATCTAGTTAGTCAATTCATGTCCGCTCCACGCTCCTCTCATCATGCAGCAGTTCTTCGAATTCTTCGTTATATTAAAGGAACACTTTTCCATGGTTTACATTTTTCTGCTAATACATCTTTGGAATTATCTGGTTATTCTGATGCAGATTGGGTTGGTGACCCAACTGATCGTTGTTCTACCACTGGTTATTATTTCTTTTTAGGAGATTCTCTTATTTCTTGGCAAAGCAAGAAACAGACTATTGTTGCATGCTTTAGCACAGAATCAAAATATCGTGCACTTGCTGATACAACATCAGAATTACTATGGTTGCGCTGGTTGTTAGCAGATATGGGCATCACCCATTCATACTTCATTGTGACAATAGAAGTGCAATCCAGATTTCACATAATGACGTGTTTCATGAACAGACTAAACATATAGAGATTGACTGTCATTTTGTCCGCTATCATGTCCTTCAAGGCACCATTCATCTCCAATCTGTACCATCCGTTAATCAAACTGCTGATATTTTTACTAAAACTCATCTGCCAACTCGTTTTCAAGATCTTCTGAGCAAACTTAAGCTGGCATCTACTATACCACCATGAGGTTGAGAGGGGGTGTTAACGAAAGTCAGAGACAGAAATCTGTGGAAGTCAAGACACTAGCTGTTCTCTAGTTTGTAACATCTTTATTCAATACCTAACATGATCTACAAGCTCAATAGTCAAGATATCCTTCTGTAAACACATGTATAAACTCCATAATTAACAGCATTAATAGTGTTAGAATAGGCTATAAATACCTTACAAATTTTCTATAAACATAGACAGAAAATACAACTTACTCTCTCTAATTTTCATTAGCAATTCTGTTTGATATTTTACAACAACAAAAAAAACTCCGACCAAGCTCACCTTCTCTTCTAATTATAGGCCATCTCCATCTCATTAAGCTTCCTCTCCATCGATCACTCAATAATCTTTCGCAAAAATATGGTAAAATCATCTCTCTCTAATTTGGTTCCTGGAAAGTTATGACAAAAAACGGTATCATTTTCGCCAATCGTCCTTCTTTAACAATCAACCAGCATGTAGCCTATAGCAACACCACCATTGGAACAGCCCCATATAATGACCACTGGTGTAACATATGCCGCATAAGCGCTCTTGAAGTCTTTTCATCAAAACGCATTAATGCTTTTGCAGGCATTCGAAGGGAAGAAATGAAGATTTTTCTTAACAAGATAAATAGTTTTAACACAAGCCATGATTTTGTTAAGGTAGAGTTGAATAAACAAGTGTTCATGGAGCTAACATTTAATATAATCATGCGAATGGTGGCAAGAAAGAGGTGTTATGGTGAGGATGTGACAGGAAAAAACAAAGAAGAGGCAGAGCAATTTACAAAAATAATAAGTGAGAATATTGAATATGCATTCTTAACAAGATAAATAGTTTTAACACAAGCCATGATTTTGTTAAGGTAGAGTTGAATAAACAAGTGTTCATGGAGCTAACATTTAATATAATCATGCGAATGGTGGCAAGAAAGAGGTGTTATGGTGAGGATGTGACAGGAAAAAACAAAAAAGAGGCAGAGCAATTTACAGAAATAATAAGTGAGAATATTGAATCTGCATGAGTATCATATCTTGGAGATTTCTTGCCTATCTTGCAATGGATTGATTATGCGGGATTCTTGAAGAGAGTAAAGAGACTTGGGAAAAGATTTGATAGCTATTGCAAAGTCTTATTAATGAACATAGAGTTGATCATGATAAGAACACAATGATCAGCCATCTTCTTTCTTTGCAAGTATCAAGACCAGAGCATCATACAGATCAAATTATCAAGGGTCTAATTATGTTAAGCTGTGACTCTCTTTCTAAGCTCTTTTTTCATGTACTATATATATATATATATATATATATATATATATATATATATATATATATATATATATATATATATATATATATATATATATATATATATATATATATATAAAATTTAATAAGTTATGTACACATTAATATGTACCAAAAGTAATTACATTCAAAATAATTTAAGACCACCAAACATAGCTTTGTTATAGTGCAAGGAGTGATAACACTATAGCTATCGCTTGTGTGGTAGATATTTCAATAAAATAGTTAGCAAATTATATCAGTAGTTTCAACTGTGCTCAAATAAACCTTTGTCCTTTTCCTTGCCAACACGGAATTCATTCTCAAACTTTCCAAGCTTAACAAGTTTACATCTCAAGTGGTAGATTGTCGGGAGTTCAATTAAAAATCGAGTCAACTCCAACTGAAATTCACAAGCTTAATATTGACTTGCAAGTTTATATTGATCAATTCGAACTTTTGACCATAAGGATATATATAATGTACAAAAAATATAATTAACTTTTCTTATCACCCAAATCGTACTGAATAATTTTAAATCGTATTAAATAATTTTAAGTCTATAGGTTTTGAAATTAGCTAATTTTTGAAAAAAAAAAAAAAAGCCAATAATCCAATTAAAAAACAAAAACAAAATTAAGATCAAACACTAAATCCTTTCTCTCCCATCATCATCATATGTAAGCATCTAAAAATTATATTGTTCGGGATCTCACCGGCACATGGGCCCACTCGCGGAAATTCGTGACTGGCTGCTACTGACGCGCCGCTGCCACGGCAAGCATTGGCTATGTAAATATACCACCAGACTTGTTAGAGATCCCACATTACTAAAACATAAAAAATGTAAATAACTTATAAGTGTTAAAATCCAACTTATAGTACTAGTCATTTTAATATTGGTTGGACCTAAGCCAATTCTATTAGTGAACTCTATATTTTACTCATTCACTTCACCCCTTCTTTATCCATTCAATTTCTAATAAGACTCATTAGACGTGAAATATTTGGCCAAAATCGGCCTTCAAAGTTTTGGTGACTTTTCAACAATAAATCGGTTGTTTGGTTGGTATCGGAATGTGGCTAGAAGAGAGGCCATTATAATGGCACCAAAATAACCTGAAATGGATGTCTGAAACTATCGAAATCAGTGTTGGAACTTCTCATCACCGAAAAAATCTATGGCTTGCGTGGGCCGCTGTTTTTGGCGATTTGCGCAGTGGCTACTTCCCTTGTGTTCGCCAGCCGACAGGCTTTGTTATGAAGTGGACAATGTTGGTCAATAATCACCATAAAGACATAGATCAAGCTTGGCAGTCCCGATCTTCCTCTCTCCACTTGTTTTTTCGATCTAATTCTTTATTTTTATTTGGTTTTTTTGACAATTTTCTGATGATTTTTTTCTTGATATGATGATGATTTTCTAGTGAAAAAAAATAGCGAACTATTGCTTGATGACCGAAGAAAAATTTGGTTAATCAAGATGGTTGAATATGGTGAAAATATTGAGTTAGGTACATGATTTTTTTGTGCCGTTTCCTATAGACAACGCCAATTTTATCAAACTACTTTTGATTAAATAAAATAATTGAACCAAAGTTGAATGTATAATTAATGTAAAGATAATCTGTGTATTGATTTTTTATTAATGATCTGACCATGATCCATTTCTTATGGGCTCATATATGAGATATATTTATAAATAATATTTTCAATTTCCTTTTCACAGTCTCGGAGGCTTCACCTAGATTTGGAAATGATGATGTGAGACTTGTTGTTTGAACCCGTAGTAGTAGTTTAAACGTCTGGCTATGAAGTTTTGGAACTTGCATAAGGAGCTGGACATACCACTCCTGGACCCGACAAGCCTTTTTCTTTAATTTTGGGTCTTGTCTTTTCTTGGATGGAGTTCGTGCCCACTAATTTGGCATTTAGCTAACCGCGGCGCCGGATTTGGAAGTCGTGTGAGACTTCCCGTCCACAGTAATCGTAGTTAATTATGCCTCTATAAGCCCTTGCTTTAATCGCAAGGGTGTGGGTTTTTCTTAGATGGAGTTTTGGCCAAGTATTTTGATATTTTAGCTAACCATTGTTTTCACACCTTAATAAAATTTCTCTTTTTATTAAAAAATAAAAATAAAAATTTTGAAAATTATAATTACAAGATATAATTGAAAAGATAAAAATTATTATAGATTATATTCACATTTTTTTTAAAGACAATTAAACATGACTTAATATAAAATAATATTTTATATATTAAGACAATAATATGGACCACATCTATTTATTTATTTTTACAATTGAATCATTTAATTTTAATTTTTATCATAATCAACCTCATTCTGCAAGCAAATAATTGGAACATTGATGCCGAATCTCAAATTGAAATTTTTTAAGTTAAATCAAATCATTTGGGAGTCACATGTTAATTTTATTAACTAATCCCTATAAAACCTATAAAATCTATATACTGCAATACCCCATAAATTAATAACATCTAACAAATAATAATTTTTCCAATTTCAAATTAGACTAACAAATTAAATTAACAATTTTTCATAAAATAATAATTTTTTTTTGAAAATCTTACATAAATTTTTGATCCAATTCATAACATTAATTAGTAATTCAGTAAAAATATTAATAAAATTAAATTATAATTACAAATTAAGTAGGTATGAATTAGTTTATATTCTTTAAACTTCTAGCTTCTATTTATTAATAGAATAATTAATATTTTTATAAAATAAAATAAATTTTTAATTGATTAAATGAGTTTTATTTTGAAATAATACAAAGAAAGTTCAATAATTCCAAAAAAAAAAAAAAATTGTCTATCACTGTATTGCTTCCAAGTTGATACATTCATGAAATACAGACTGATTTATGGGCTGTATATACAAAATAAACAGCAACTCTTATAATCATAGATAAGCAAAAAACATGGAAGATAAAGTTTTCTATTTTGTTCTTTTGATCCTTCCCTTTCTCCTTATTGCCTTAAAATCTTATTCAAAAACAAGAACACAGCACAATAAAAATCTCCCACGTATTCTCTACATATGATTTCAATGACTTGTGATGTGTTATTTCAAGTTTTAATATTTTCAACATTTTTCTTAATTTTAAGTTAGATGCATAATATTTTGAGTTATATATGTAATTGAACTTATTAATTCTGATGTGTAATATATTGCATTTGGAGAATTAGAAAACTTATAAATTATTCAATTTTTTCTTTAGTATTTTTTATTTCAATATTTTTTATTTTTATTTTTTAATATACAGTCTCTTTGAATATAATATATATTGATATATAGTAATTATATATTTGTGTTTAAATGTATATATATATTTAAAAATAATTTGATAAATATCTGGGTTCTGTATTATTTGAAAATTACTCAAAACCCTATAAATATGGGGATAGACTTAAAATTTATTACCCAAACGAATATTTATACAGCAATAGATAGACTTCTTTATATATGAGTAAAAATATTATAATATGCTATTCATATCCTATTTGTTTTCATCCCTAGAAATAAAAAGTGTTATAGATATTCAGACAATGCATTAAAAGAAAAGACAATTAAACAAGACTTAATATAAAATAATATTTTTTATATTGAAATATGATGGCACGTCCATCACAAAAATCAATTTTTTTTTTCAAATTCAATCACTTAATTTTAATTTTTATCATAATCAACATTCTGCCAACAAATAATAGTAATATTTATGTGGAACCTCAAATTGAAATTTCAAATCATTTGGGAGTCACATATCAATTTTATGAGAATTTTGCTCTCCTTATCCCCATAAAACCTAACAAGGCTATATATATTGAAGTAAGCAACTGACCACATCCTTAGCAAAATTCCTAAATATAAGCTCCGTAACTTAAAAAGGAAAAATAAGGGCTGTGGCTTATTCAAATGAATTACAAAATCAACTCAATATCATAGAAATAAGCTACATAGAGTTTGGCCACACTTGTTCTAATAGGCAAAAAAAAATCATTTTCAGTATGTGGCAAATTAATTAAAGACATCATGAACTTTGATATAATTAACGATTTCATCTCTCCATTTTTAAAAACTAATTAAATAATCTGTCACATTTATTTCCTTTAATAATTACTTTTTTACAATTAGCCAAAACAAATTTTAGTAGTCGAATAAAAATTGTAATAGCTAAAGTACTAAAATACACTTGATTAGAAGCAAAAGAAAATAACATTCACAAAATTAAAAAAAAAAAATCTACATCTCTAGTTGAATTCACATAACATAATTCACATGAAAATATTTACAGAAACAATATAAATATATTTACATTTACAGCCACAAATCACAATGGGGCAAGTGATAATGGTAACTATCGGTCGAGGTGTAGGTAGAGTAAAGTTAGAGACTGACTTGCAGAAACATTGCTATGGATTTTGGATTTGGATGAAGAAGATAATGGCATTTTCGTAAATTTATCGTGTTGAATTAGAAATTTTGGATCTTCATGGTAAATTATGAATTTGCACTCAATGAAAATTATTTGGCCATCACATGTAAGTGGGTATAAAAATAAAAAAAGAAGAATATGCTTTTACCACATCAGTACCGCATTAACACTCACTGATGTCTTTAGCTCTCTAAACCTCATTTTACCAACGGAAAAAAATCTCAAACCCCATTATGTCCAAAAAATTTTCATAGACCTCAAAGTATCAAAAGATCAAACTACAAGATACTTTTCTATACTTTCCCCTATAAATTAAGGAGCAACTCAGTTATAATCATAGATAAGTGACAATTAAACATGGAAGATATAATTTTCTATTTTGTTCTTTTGATCCTTCCCTTTTTCCTTCTTGCTTTCAAATCTTATTCAAAAACAAGAACACAGCAACAAAAAAAACTCCCACCAAGCCCACCTTCTCTTCCGATTATAGGCCATCTCCATCTCGTTAAGCTTCCTCTCCATCAATCACTCAACAATCTTTCACAAAAATATGGTAAAATCATCTCTCTCCAATTCGGTTCCCGGAAAGTTCTGGCTGTATCATCACCAACACTTGTGGCAGAATGTTTGACAAAAAATGACACCATTTTTGCCAATCGTCCTCCTTTAACAATCAACCAGCATGTAGCCTACAACAACACCACCATCGCAACAGCCCCATATAATGACCATTGGTGTAACATACGCCGCATAAGCACTCTTGAAGTCTTTTCGTCGAAACGCATTGATGCTTTGGTAGGCATTCGACGGGAAGAAATCAAGATTTTTCTTAACAAGATAAATAGTTTTAACACAAGCCATGATTTTGTTAAGGTAGAGTTGAATAAACAAGTATTCATGGAGCTAACATTTAATATAATCATGCGAATGGTGGCCGGAAAGAGGTATTATGGTGAGGATGTGACAGGAAAAAACAAAGAAGAGGCAGAGCAATTTACAGAAATAATAAGTGACCATATTGAATCTGCAGGAGCATCATATCTTGGTGATTTCTTGCCTATCTTGCAATGGATTGATTATGGGGGATTCTTGAAGAGAGTAAAGAGACTTGGTAAAAGATTTGATAGACTATTGCAAGGTCTTATTGATGAACATAGAGTTGATCATGATAAGAACACAGTGATCAGCCATCTTCTTTCTTTGCAAGTCTCAGAACCAGAGCGTTATACAGATCAAATGATCAAGAGTCTAATTATGGTAAACGATGACTCTCTTTCTAAGCTCTTTTCTTTTTTATTTTATTTTTGATCTGGCAATTTATACACATTATTACAATTATTGTAGTTATTTTTTTTCTTGTAATTGAGACTATAATTAAAGGAGGGATTGTAAGCTGCTGAAATTTATAATTAATAAAGATAAAAATAAAAAAAAAATGTGATTCAATAGTTTTTTTTTTTTAATTATTTTCTCCAGTGATATTGTAAGTTAATACAAATATTCAAATAGATTTTTATTTGCCTCCCTATAGATTAGTGCTAATAAATATATATATGCAATTAATTTCATAGTTATACTATATATATTGCGAATTTTAAAATACATGGTCCCATAATTCTAGTGTATTTTTTTATTTGATTATAATAAAAAATATGGTCATTAATTAAACTCAAAGTTAGATAAATTGATTATTTTATTTTATTTTTCAATCTTTTTTTTTTCAAAATATATAAACACATACAGATAGAAAAAAGATATTTACACACATCAAAATCCTAGCAATTTTGAAAAAAGATTTATTTCTCACACACACTATACTACATACTACTGATGTGGCATATCAAAGCTCTAACCCACTGTCCATTAGTCTAATCTTATTTATTGATCAAACTACAAGGGAGGTTTTCTTTTTTTTTTGGGCAAATGCTCTATTTTCAGATGAGTAGTTTATTAATGACTAAAAGATACCATCGGAATTTTAGAAAAAAAAAAACCTTTAATTATCTAAACTGTATCTTTATAGTATATTTATTTTGGGAAAGTTATTAAAAGTAACTATTAATTAATTGCATCCTTTCTATTAATAAATTTATATCTCTGGTAATCCATAAAATAAAATCAAGTATATATTGCCAACTAACTAATATTTTTTATTGTTAAACGTACACAGGATATTATAATTGGTGGTAGCGAGACAACAGCTGTTACATTACAATGGGCAATGTGTAATCTCCTTAATAACCCAGAAATTTTGAAGAAAGCAAAAAAAGAGGTGGACATAAACATTGGTGAAGAAAGCTTGATGGATGATTCAGATATTTCCAAATTACCCTATCTTCAAAATGTCATAGCAGAGACCTTAAGATTATATCCAGCAACTCCATTACTTCTTCCACATTTTTCATCTCAAGAGTGTAGTGTTGGAGGATACCATGTAGAACCCAATACAATGCTACTTATTAATGCTTGGGCTATGCATAGAGATCCTGAGTTATGGGCTGATGCTATTAAGTTTAAACCAGAAAGGTTTGAGAATCCTATTGCTCAGGGTACTCAGTCCTACAAGTTAATCCCTTTTGGGTTTGGAAGAAGGTCATGCCCTGGGATGGGTCTAGCCAACCATTTCTTAGGGCTTGCTTTGGGATCTATGCTTCAGTGCTTTGAATGGAAAAGGACAGGTGACCAAGAAATTGATATGTCGGCAGGTACTGGACTCAGCATGCCCAAGGCTAACCCATTTGAGGCAATGTGCAAGGCACGTAGTATCATGAAGAAAGTGTCGTTTTCCTCGGCTCCCTGAAGCGTTTTGCATGGTACACGTAATCTAATTAGCAATTTATGTGTATCCAAAACTGTCATCCTATAGCCTACAATTCAAAGTTATCACATCATGAAATAAAATAAGGACGGTGCAATAGCACAAGGAGCGACAACGCTCATACACTGTAGCAAGACCATGTTTGGTGGCTTTAAATTATAGTTATATAAATAATTACATAAAGCACATATTAAATTATAAAAATTAAATATTAAAATTACATAAATTGGACATAGATTACATATGTTCACATTATGTACCAAAAACGTTACAACTAAATATGACTTAGTTAATATGAGAATCGTATTTGGATCAAACTTAATTATAATTACATGGAGTACCAAAAAAAAATTATATAAAAATTTACAAAGATTTAATAAGTTACATACACATTAAATACCAAAAATATTACATTCAAAATAATCTAAAGCCATCAAATATAGTCTTATTACAGTGTGAGGAATGATAGCATTGTATTTAGACATGAGCAAAGCACTAGTTCGAACTGTAAATAAGACTAGAATTAGCTCAGGTCAAATCCAAAATCGGACTAGTGAATAGTTCCAGTTCATAAATTGGACCATAGAACCAGAAGTTTAAGGGCCGTTTAAGGATTATCAGTATGAAAAAAAAAAAAAATTTAAGAACCAGATCATTCGAGCGGCCCAAACAGTATGAAAATTTAAATATTATATATATACAAAATAAGTCCAAGCCTTTTTTTTTAATTTATTGATAAAATAATTAGTTATTGTACAAAAATTACAAATGATTTTTATTTATTTATTTTTAATTAACTAATTACAGTCTTAAATCATTCAATTAATATATTATAAATTATATTATTTTATATTAAAATAATTATTTTTTAAGTTAGCTCAAAACTCAAAAGAATTTAAAATTTTAATAACACATTAGTGTTTTAATGTTTTAAATAAAAAATAGTTTGAACTCCAGAATTATTCATATTTATTTTTTTAATTTTTTAAATTATTTGAATTAGAATCAAAATTGTATGAAATCATAACTGTATTCAAACCAGAACTGGAATCATATGAATGTGAACTAAAATTAAACTAGAGAGTTTAAAAGCTGATTAAGGGTTGATATTTAGAAATATTAAAACCAAACCAAAACGGCGATTCTAAACTATTGCCCATATCTAACTATGGCTATCACTTTTTGTGCTACCTAAGTATTTCAATAAAATAGTTAATCAAATTATATTATTAGTTTCAACTCTGCTCACATAAACCTTTGTCCTTTCCCTCGTCAGGGAACTCATTCTCAAACTTTCCAACCTTAACAAGCACACAACTCAGAAGAGCAATTAATCAAATTTGCAATGTTAAAAATCAAATCTACTCCAATTGAAATTCACAAGCTTAATATTGACTTGCAGGTTTATATTGATTAATTTGAACTTTTGACCATAAGAATATACATAATATATATAAAAAAAAATACTTAAACTTTTCTTAATTCCCAAATCGCATTGAATAATTTTAAGTTTTTAGGTTATTGAAATTAATTAATTTTTTAAAAAAAGGCCAATAATCCAATTAAAAAACAAAAACAAAATAAGGTCAAACACTAAAATCCTTTCCCTCCCATCATCATCATGTGTAAGCATCTCAAAATTAGTTCATTCTTTCAATTCAATTCTTTACAAGTTTGTGTTGAGATTTGCTCTACTATAGTATATGGATTGATTTTACCAAAAGAAGTCCTTCTTTGTAAATTTGACTCCAACACTAACACAAACTTACTGTTAAATTAAGGTGAAATGGCGAAAATACAAGGCTGAGTAGTTAATTAAGTTAAATCTTAAGAACTAAATAGTAGTTTAAGTAAAACTATTTTTACTATTTCACCTTCATTTTAACAGTAAATATGATCAATTTTGAATAGAAAAACTAATTTCATTGACACGATAAAATTTTAGGTATTAAATAGTCACTTTCACAAAATATAGGGTCTAAATAATTAATTAAATCAAACTTCAAGAATTAAATAGTAACTTATCCTAAATATAAAATATTTCATATTAACATCGTGAAACTTTGAACTCAATTGGCAAAAAAAAAAAAAAAAAAAAAAAAAAAAAAGAGAGAGAGAGATAAGATAAATAAATAAAAGAAAAAAAAAGTGCCATCAACAAATTCGTGTCTAATTTTTAAAATTAAATCAATGATAAAATTCTAAAAAATTTAAAATTTTTAAAGGAAATTTCCAAAATTAAAATTTTGTAATAGAGTTAAAAAAAAAAAAAAAAAAGCAATAACATATTCATATAATTATTTAAAAATTATTTATTAACCAACTAATAAATTACATTTCAAGAGACAAAAAATGTAAATAGATATTTCATTTTAAAAAAATTATATTAAGATTAAGTATAAAAATTTGACAATTATTATTGCTAAAACATTCTTTAAATCATTTTCACAAACTTTTAAATTTTATTAATTTATTCATAGAAAAGTTATATTAATTTCAAATTTTGATAAAATATTAATTTATGTACCCTATGTATTATTTCAACTAGATAAATATTAGGTAAAAATTTTAAAAGTATCATCTTAAATTTTCAAAATATAAAAATTTGTAATTTTATTAAAAGTGCTAAATTTAAGAATTGATGTGAACCTAGCAAGCTTGCGAGAGAATCATGAAAGGGTTCAAGGATGGATTAGCTTGCAAGAAAATTATGGCGAACTACAAAGTGGTATCAATGGAGGAGAGCTAAAAGGAATCATACATGACATGACATACTATAGTAAAATTTCTATAAATTAATAGTTTTAAGACCATATAAATTCTATTAATTTAAAGAGATATTAATCGATAAATAAATTATTTATTTATCGAGTGTATTTATAATTCAAAGTAATACTTACTTAATCAACTAAAATTTTATTTTATTTTATAAAAATACAAATTATTCTATTAATAAAAAGAGGCTAAAAATCTAAGAAATATATACCAATCCATAACTACTTGATTTTGCAAGTATAATTTAATTGTATTAATATTTTTCAATATAACTGATATTTAGAAAAATAATAATAGATTCATATTTTAGGAAAATATAATATTTAATTTTAGTAAATTATTGATTTGTATATGATATGAATGGGATCAAAGGGTTATATAAAATTTTCAAAAAATTATTATCTTATTATATTATCAAAATTATTAATTTAACTCGTTAGTCCAAGTCAAGAATAGAAAAAATTATTATTTAATAGATATTATTAATTTTTTCAATTATTAATTTATAGAAGTTTATTGTTGTTCATTAAGAATGTGTCAATAAGGAAGCAAATGATCTGTTACAATTGGGTCAGTTCCAAGAGTTAGGGCTAAAAGAATGAACGAAACTTTAAGAGGAAATTATACCATATATCCTTTTTCTTATTCTATTTACCTTTTTATGCTGGTTTTTGAAGTTTTACTTTTTTACCATTTTATTTTTTCCTCTATACGCTTTTTTTATTTGTGTTTTTAATTTTTTATGCTTTTACACATTTGTACAATCTCTTTAGTTCTTTATTCCTCCTTCTTTTTTTTGTTAATTTCGCTTGGATTTCTTACTTTTGCTTTAAATTTGAGATTCATGAATTATATGCAAGCGGTTTTAATTTTGAATAGATAAATTACTATTTAGTCCCTCGATTTTGATCAGATTAACAATAAGGTCCTTTATTTTGAGAAACTAATGAATGTATCCCTTAATTTTAATTCCATCTAACATTATAGTTCTTCCATCCATTTTAACCATTAATAACCTATAAAATGACTAAAACATCCCTTATTTTCTATTAAATTTTCCCCTCAGTACCACATATATAAATCATCTATTTTTAATTATTTTAAAAATAAAATGGATAGTGGATCTCATTCACTATGTATAGCTGTATTTGGATCACCAAATGAAGCATAAATACTCTACTTCTTAACAATTCCTCTCTTATCATCTCTAAATATCTAACACCATTAACTAGAATATAATAATATAGATTATTCTCCTCCATTCATATTAGTCAATTAAAAATAAATTAATAACAACCAAAAATCCATCACCACCATTTTTCTAATTCCATTTTCCCGTCCATTATAGTAGAAGAAGAAAGAAAATTTTATCCTCCAATTGGTTCGGCCTACTCTTGCAGGAAAGGAAAATTAATTATGTAAGTAGATCTTCACTAATCATCTTTCTTAGGATGATTTTAAACTGGGTTCTCGAAGATTTGTTTATGTTGCTTGAATAAATCGTCTTCTCTCTCAATTTACAGTTGGCCATGGTATTGAAACAAGGGGAAAAGGGTTTTATTCTTTCAAAGTATAGTCAATTGAATCTATATATGTAGTATGTAACAAAATTGCTAAGAAATTAAGTAGGTTAAGTTTTTGCTAAAGTTATTTTCTTCCTTGTTTCGGGTCTTATAATAAATTCAAGATAAAACTCATACATAATCATTAAATATAGGGTAAACTACTATTTATTCTCTGAAATTTGACCTAATTAATTATTTAGTCTCTGCATTTTGTGAAACTGACTATTTAATCTTTAAATTTTTATCTTGTCAATGAAATTAATTTTTTCATCTAAAATTGGTCATATTTACCATTAAAATAAAGGTAAAATGACAAAAATAGTTTTACTCAAACTATTATTTAGTCCATAAAGTTTCACTTAATTAACTATTTAGTCCCTACATTTTTGTCATTTCACCTTAATTTAATAGTAAATTCAATAAATTTTAGAAGGAAGGACTAATTCTATTAATGGACTAAAACCTCAGGGATCAAATTGTAAGTTTCACAAAATATAGATACTAAATAGTTAATTAGGTCAAACCTTAGGGACTAAATAATAGTTTACCCTTAAATATATGAATAGACTTTATAAGTATACATGAGATTGTAACTTGAATTGAAAAAGGAATGAAGTTAAAATCCTATATCGATCCCTTGGCTGTGTGTGAAGAAACGAATGAGAGATGTCCATTGAGTGAGGGAGACATTGTGAAATATGAGAAGAGAGAGGGGGAAAAGGTAAAGATCTAAGTGAAGGTAAAGATTTAAGTGGTTATGGTGATAGAAGGAAAAGAAAAAAGTGTATTTTAATATGTAAAAATTACTTTTTTATTTTTAATTATTTTTTAATTTTTTAATGGAATCTGATAAAAAAAAAAGAAAAAAAGAATGGAAGGATCAAAGTGTTGGAAGGAATTAAAACTAATGATACATTTTTTTGTTTTTCAAAATAAAGGGAATTTAATGTTAATCTGGTCAAAATCGATGAACTAAATAGTAATTTACCCATTTTGAATTTGTAACTTTCCATTTTTGCTTTTTAACCGTTGTTTTGTACTAGGGGCTTGTGGGGTTAACAAAGAAAATAGCAAAACAACCAACATAGCTTTGTGAAGGAAATGATTTCAAGTATCCACAATGGGCTATTTTATGTTGAGAATAGCTTTAGCTATTTGAGACTTTCTTGTAGAGAAGAAAGGAAAAGAAAATGATGATTTGATAGTTTCTAGGGTTGGAGGAGAAAGTTGGATTTTAGAACCAAAGAAATTTGAAGAAAGCAAGAAATTTGTGATTGATGCCATTGCTGCTTCCTTTGCCTATTCTTATGATTCTTTCTTTTTATCTTTTCTTTTTCCATATATCGCTTTTTTGGAATGTTGTTGTTAATTAGTTTAGTGATTCGATGCTTTTGGTATTCATGTTATTAATTAATAATTTAACAATACATATTTGCATGATAAAATAAGAAAATTATTTTGTTAATTTAAAGTAATATTCAATGTACTACAATATTAAATAATTATGAATTTTGTGTAGAAAATTTTTGTTCCAAGCGGAAGTTTCTTACACTAAATAAAGAAGAAAGTTGAGGGTGTTAAGTCTGTAAAAAAGATGAAAAAATTTATTTGTGGTATATACTTGTGATATACCTAAAATGTAGCTATCATATACTCATTATATACTTGAAATATGCCTAAAAATATACTATTTACTGCGAATACTGAAAATTATTTGTTAATTTTTTTTAGTCACTTATACATGTCATATTTTTCTATTTACAAAATTTCTTTCATTTACACATTTCACATTTTCTTTGTTCTTTTACTTATACATGTCACCTTTTTTTTCTTTCACCTATACATGTCACTTTTTTTTTTTTGCTTTCACTTACACATGTCACATTTTTTTTTCTTTAAACTACACAATTTCTTTTTCCTTTATAAAAATAGAAAATAGAGAATAGGAAAAACATTTAATTTAACTCTTAAATTCTTTACAAGTATTGATATATTCAAATTAATATTGTTATCTATGCTTGATGATGATTCACATTAAAAAAAAAAAAAAAGTGTTAATGATGCTTCTTCAAACAAAATTAGGATCAAACATTAAATCCTTTCCCTCCCATGATCATCATATGTAAGCATCTCTAAATTAGTTAATTCGTTCATTTCAATTCTTTACAAGTTTGTGTTTGGTTGTATATAAAAGTTTTGAGTAGCAACACTTATAATCATAGATAAGCAATAAGCAACCAGCATGGAAAGATACATTTTTCTATTTGGTTATTTTGGTCTTTCCCTTTCCCCTTCTTCTCTTAAAATTTTGGTCAAAAACAAGGGTAACATCCCCGACCTTTTAAAGAAAGAAAAATAAATAAAAATAAAAATAAAATGAAAAGTGAAAACAGAGAAAATCTTGGTTAGAACAAGTGACCAAATGAAGTTTTAAATAGTTTTTGATTGTTATGCCAAATCCAAATCCTTGTTAAATCGTTACCTTAAACTAATTATTAATAATGTGGAAATTAAAAGCACAAATACTATAAGATAGTACCAATTCACTAATCGAAAATTCGATCAATAAAACACAATACCAACCGATAATTGACCGAATAAAAATTTTGGTATAACATTGGTCGGTAAAACAATACCGACTGAATCTTGAGTTGGTTGGTAAATTTACCAACTAAAAATTCTTCTCTAATCATATAAGTCAATTAGTAAATGCATTTTAAAAATGTACATTTAAATGTGAATGTAGTCAGAAAATGGTCAGTAAATAAAATAAGATAATAAAAAATAAATATGTCCAGTCGGCAAATCGATTGGTATAATTAACTAATAAAAAATTAAGTTTACTATTTTAACGACAAGCGAGAAGGCAAACTGGACTAGTTGGCAGGAGGAAAGAAAAGCTATAAAGGAACCAAAGAAAGAGAGAAGGAGAGAAGAAGAAAGAACAAATTGGTCATACATATAGAGAGACATTTATAGACCAACTCACCGACTGTTTACCCACCGAAACAAAAATGCATTAAATATTTATCAACCAAATTAACTATCGAATACCACGTGTCAAAAACAAATGGTCGGTAATTAGTCAGTAAATCTTTAAACTTTTGGTATATTTTTTATTATACTTACTAGCCTTTTTATCGATTGTTTATTTTTGACATGCGGTATTTACTAGCTAATTCGGTTAGAAATTTTTAATGCCATCAAAAGTTTCCTGCTTGACTTTTGGTTTACAACCAATTAGTAATCAGTTGGCAAAGCATTAAACTTTTAATATTTTTTACTAATTTACTGACCGATTTAATTTTAACACATGACAATCGATAGCTAATTCAGTCGATAAATGTTAATGCCTGCTAATTTTTGACGCATGACTTTTTGTTTATGTACGGTCGGTAATTGGTTTCAAAATGGTCAGTAAATTAACATGCCAATCATTCTTGCCAAACTCCTAGACCGATTTTATCTCTTGGTAATTTCAATTTGTATTTGGTCAGTATTTTGGTTATATTTTTTTTAGTTTTACTTACAGTTAGTACTCGGTCAGTAAATTCAGTATTTGTATCAGTTATTTCTTATAGTGAAAGTTGACCCTAAATTTCTAGATAAGGCAAATAAATGAAAACTCAAAATCTATAATTCGACCTCTACTCAGCACCTTTCTCCTTTACTCTCAGTCTCCTAGGCCTTCTTTTATTTAACTTTCTATTCTTTTTTTGACACTAGGGAGAGGAAATATCCTGCAGAAATATTATAAGCTGCACAATAGAGAGTAGCCTTCCCCTTTAATATCTTTCACCAAATTGGTGATAATTAATTGAGATATAGGAGACATTAACCTAAGACTTTCCACTTCCCATACCCTAAAAGGAATTAGAAGAAAAAACATGTTTTGTTATTACATTGAACATAAGTAAAGTTAGTACAAGTCGAATCACTATGTCAACATGATGATAAATATTTGACATTCTTATCTCCAATAACATTTGATATAGACATGAAATTGTTGATGTCTTTTTCAAATCCAAATTTTGATCAATATTAGATTTTAAAAGTTCTAGTTGAACTTTTAAATATAACTTTTCTTATTCAGAGAAATTTTTAGGATAAAATTTATTTATGGCCATCCATAGGATCTAAAAACACATGCTAAGACATCTTCTTTAAATCAATTGTTCGTTTCTTACCATTGTGAGTTTATTACAGTTAAAAATATATCAATTCGATGATATTGCTCCTTTGTAATAGGAACTTTGTTATTACGAGATCGACTTTAACTTACCATGTAACGAGCACTCATATCAAGAATGTCATTTCCATATCTCATAAAAGGATTTCACTTTCAACAATAAAAGATTGCATTCATCTTCCCATTATTTTTTATTTTAGATATCACTAAATGATGAATTCAATTTGACACATACTGAAAGTATTAATATCTAATTGTGTACTAACTATTACAATATATATTTTACTGTTTACTGAGTTGTGCTTAATTGTATTTGGTTACTTACTAGCTTGTTACTTAGTTATGTTTTATCAACTTAGTTGTTAATGAGTGGTTACAAGTTTGTTACAGTAGTTAGTTTATTACCTTAATGTAGCTGGTATCTCAAAGCTGCATATAAACTCTTGTACTTAATTTGTTCTGTAGTGAGAAAGCAATGCAATTTTTAATTTCAGTTTCTCAACATGGTATCAAAGCATTTTGCTTTTCTCACTTCCTCTAATATTTTCTCTTGATATTTTCTTTCACTTTCTTACTTATCAAATATCAAAACCCTAAATTGATTTCTTATCTTTTTTTCAATAAATCACATCATTTTACTTAGTTTTTCCTTATGAGTTCAAAGCTTCAATTCTCTTTCGAAATTCATATTTCTTTTCAATCATATTGTAATTCTTCTCTATTCATTCATTCTTTTTTTCCCATTAAAGCCTTGATTGAATTAGAAATCTAGCTTATTTGCCAAAATTTTCTCTTCTTTTTCTCTTTCACTTTCCCTCTACCCAAATACCCACTCATCATGTTTCATCTAAGCAACAATTTGATAGGAATTCTTAATTTTCTCACTTGTCTTCTCTCAATTCTAATGTGTTCAGGCTTAGAAATCATAGATCCTCTGAATGTGAGAAGTTTCTTAACAAAGAAAGTGGAAAAGGGTTCAGTACACTAAGATCTTTGAGAAATATAAAGTCTCTAAAGAATCAAGAACTTGTTCAAGGCACAATATTGTTGTAATGACTTATTCAAGGCATAATATGGTTGTAATGGCTTTATCAAATATAACATGGTTGCAATGACTTTATCAGATACTCAAACTATAAGTCTTATGCAAAGAAAGAGATCAAATCAAATAAGGTATAAAGTTACCCCTAATTCTTCTTTTTCTAACTTGAATAATGAATTTGTGCCTGGTTTTGAAATTGAGCAAAAAATGGAAGAGGTGTTTATGAGTTTGATGATGCTTTTGAGTAGTGCTTATGAATGGGGTGAACTCAAATCAATTAGTAAGTCTTTGGATAGTGATTCTATGTCTTTTGAGGATAAATCTTTGTGCCAATAAAAAAGTATTGGGAAAAGTGAATATGAAGATGGGGTTTTTGATATTAATGATCTTACTAAGAAGAAACCAAGAGAGAAGCAATTAGATACTTGTTTCTCAAATTCTAAGGATAAGATCTCTAAATGTGATGAATTTGATTGTGAGATGGTGTGTTAGGAGGAAATGAAGATTGAATTGGAAGTACCCATTGCAAGTTTTTACCAAGGAATTAATTCTAAGAGTCCTAAACTTGAGAATGAATTTGGATTTCTATTATGTCATAATGAGATATAGAAGGGAATTCACTTTGAACTCAATATTTTACTAAAGAAGTTAAATTGGATCTTCTTGACGCATGAATAATCTGCCAGTATGCAGGGCCGGCTTTAGTATTTTGGAGGCTCTAAGCAATTTTAAAAAATGAGGCCCTTAATCCCACATTCTTTTATATAAATTTTTTTAATAAATCTGAAATCTAATTAATTCAATAAATTTAAAATGCAATATAATAAAATACAAATAAATTATCATTAAAATCCAATAGATTAACTCTAACTTATATTTTATGAGAATAAGAGTAAATATTATTAGTAATGATAAAATAGGAAAAAACATAACATTGAGATGCACCCTATGCAAGCCAAGAAGCTATCTCAAGTATAACAGAGAGAAATCTAAGCATCTCAATGTTATGTGAAAAAACCCCAGGAATCTCAATACGATACCTACTATAGTCCATAATTATAAAACACACCTGATGCAACAAATGAAACAAAATAATACCCAGCTAAATCTAGGAAGAAAAAGTTAATACTCTTCTTGCTTTTTGGTGTGCAAAATTTTCAATTAAATCATTGTAATCAAGTTTTGCTGCTATTTTTTTCTCAATAGACAACATGGCCAAACCATTCAATTTCTTTTGTGACATAGTTGATCAGAGGTAGTTTCTTATTAACTTCAACTTAGAGAAACTTCTTTCGGCAGTAGCTACTATAACTAGTATAGTCAATATTATCCTATAAGCAATCCAAGTATTAGAAAAAGCAAGATGCAAATTTTTGATATACTCCAAAACTTCAATTGGTTTGGTTAACCTCTCCGATAATGACTTTCTTAACAACTGCAATTCTTAAAATAATTCAAGCGCATCAACATCTGAATCATCCCCATGTTTTAAAAAATCCTCAAGTGTAGCACATGAATGCTTCATACTCTAATCATTTATAGCTTTCAACTTGTTCAACTAAAATAAAAACCCAAAAATGTCTTCATATTTTTAAAACTGCTCAAATCTTGTCTTGAGTGAAGAAAGAGCATTATCAATTATTGTTATAAAATAATTAACTCAAAAAAATTCTTCAGCCCCTTGTATTGGTTAATCACTAGTATTCTCATCAAAAAACTTCTTTTTGTTACGAACACAGGTTTCACGAAAAGTGGGTTCAACCCCCATTTCCAAAGCAATTTTTTCAGCCTCACTCTTTGAAATTTCAAATCCAGTATCTCTATACTCTTCTAAAAAATGAGGCCTTGCAAGAGATTTATACATTCCTCAATATTC
The DNA here is from genome assembly GCA_947687605.1 of Reutealis trisperma. Lineage (NCBI taxonomy): Eukaryota > Viridiplantae > Streptophyta > Magnoliopsida > Malpighiales > Euphorbiaceae > Reutealis > Reutealis trisperma. The sequence continues at coordinate 310,529 of CANTUT010000066.1, forward strand.
ATATCCTTGCCTTGGAGAATCTTGCTAAATTTATTCACTTTCTGCAAAATTTCGAACCAAATCACCATGCCAATAAGAAAATCAAAGTTTTGAAGTTTGTAATTTGCTAAAGACCTTGCATCACTTGTTGCGGTCGCATCAACGCTATGTTTTACTACATGAAGCAATGCTTCTCTTATTTGAGGAGCTTGAAATCTTACTACATTTACACTAGCAACACAGCTTTCCCAACGTGTATTTGACCATGATTTTAATATAGACCCTTTCTTATTGTGACCCTTCACATAAGATTTAAGGACCTCCCATCGCTTTGTTGAACTAGAGAATAATTTATAAATTCATTGTGTCACCCCCAAAAATGATTTAGCTTAAATAGAACTCGTGGCCATATCAAAAAGAGCAAGATTAAGAGAATGACAACCACATAGAGTGTAAAATGCTCTAGGATACTCTTTTAGTACTCTACTACTTACACCTTTGTATTGTCCCTTCATATTAGAACCATTATCATAACTTTGCCCTCTCATGTCATTAAAATCAAGTTTCAAAATTTCAAAAACTTCTTTAAGTTCAATGAAAAGCGCATCCCCTATTGTTTCAACAACTTTTAAAAATTTAATAAAAAACTCTTCCACTATTATTGGAGTCGTAGAAACAGTGACACATCTCAATATAAGAGACATTTGTTCTTCATGACTAACATCCAGAGTACAATCAAGGATTATGAAAAAATATTTTGCCCCTTTAACAATATTAAAGATTTTGCTCTTAATCTCGCTTGCCAACAAAAGTATCAGCTCATTTTGAATATTATGACCAAGAATGGACGCGATGGATCTCTTTTTTTCAAATGTGCCTAAGATGCTCTTCTATTACTAGATCAAAATTAGCAATCATTTGAATTATGCTTAAAAAATTTCCACTGTTGTGATCATCAAGTTTCTCATTACTCCCTCGAAATGCCAGATTACTACTAGCAAGAGTTTTCACAACACTCATAATTCTCTTCAAAACTTCTGTCCAAAATCTTTTCATTTTCTTGATGGCTTTTTTATTAGAAGAATCAATTGTCAAATTTTTTCGCAACCTTGTTTCTGCCACTTGTGAGGCCTCGCCTGAGTACTAGTTCGATCTGCTAAAAGGGAATCGAAATACTTATTTGGGAGAAACATCACTATGGGAACTCACTATGAGTTTAGAAAATTGTATTTTGTAAATTGTAAGTTGCAAAAGGAGTCACCACTTTAATTTTGTTTATTTTAGTTAGGAAAATTAAAGGAAAAACTCAATTTGATTGACTCCAAAATTATAACATTTATCTCAAGGAAAAGTACTAGTCCTAGAATGACCAAAGAGGGCTCAGGGCTAGGTTTTGGTTAAAACAATATAAAAAAATTAGTTTGTCTTAAATACAAAATAGCTTTTAAAAAGAAGTTTTTATGTACGCTTGAACAAATATAATATGATGTATGAAACAAATATTATTTGTGCAATACATAGCGAATATGAGATAATGACAATTATAAAATGTGAAAAATAAAGAAAAACTACTTAAAACTATTACAAGTTAAAATATCAAAATTAGGAGATTTTTCCTTTAGCCCTTATGGGTTCTAGGAAAAGCACACATTTTCCAAATATAATCTAAACAAATAAAAAAAATAAAAAAAAAAGAACTAAAGTTTCAACTTTTATTTGAGAAAAGCAATTTCAACCCTAAACTATGTGAAGAAGATGATAGAGAGAAGAAGTTGTTAATTTTAGCAGAGTTGAATGCCTTAGAAATGGCAAGCCTGCGTATCCCTTATAATAGGAATGAAACCCCACGCAGTTTTTCCTTCTTGCGAAAGAGGGGTTTTTAAGTCATTGCCTTTATTATCATGTTTTGATTGATTTTAAAGGCTTAGGTGATTTGTTAATTAGGTCGAATTTTAATTAACAAAAATTAGATCTTTTTAGATTTAGATCTTGAAATTGGAATTGAAAAAGGAAAAGGAAAGAACTTTTACCTTTGACTTTCGGCAGTGAGAAACATAGGGAGTGATAACTCTATATTTTTAGAGTTATTTTACTTGTTCAAATTTAAATTTTAGCTCAATTCTCGAGAATGCAATAATATTATTACTTATTTTTAGAAATAAATAGTTTTACAATTTATAAATAAATTATAATATATTTTTAGTATTTTTATTTTATTTTTGCATATCAAAATGATGTCACAATGATGCAGTAATATCATGACTCAAGCAATGATGTCATTTTATAAATGATGCAGGCAATGATGTCATGAAATTAATGATGCAAGAGATGATGTCATGAAAATAATGATGTAATCAATGATGCAGTATGGTTGAAAATGAAGATGGAATTTGCCTATAAATAGGGATTACCTCCCTTCTCCAAAATCATAATTCAAAGTAGCAAAAATTAGATGTAGAGAGATTTTCATATGCTTTCTTAGAGTAGATTTGTTTTATTTTTTATTTTGATCAAGAGGAGGAGTTTTTGGAAGTTTGAGTTCATCAAAGATTGTATCCCAAAACAAGTTCTTTCTAAACTCTATTTTTAAATTTAATTATAAGTTGTTATTATGTTTATTGTTAATTTAATTGTTTCTTCCTTTTTTAACTATGAGTAGCTAGATTTATTTTTCTAGAATTTAGATGTAATCTCTTGATTATTTTATGGTGTTTTATGATTGATTGATTGAGTATTTTGATTATTGAAATTAATCTTTTATTTTAGGACTTAATGCTTGTGAATATTTGATCACTATTTACATGTTTAAAAATATTATGTGAAGTAGCGAGAGTGGAAGCATAATATTAGCTTATTAAGATATTAGACCTAGAGTATGTATTGCTTAGACATAAGAACACTCCTTTGTGATTGATAAAAGGATTTCCATAAAATTTAATGGGTTTATGTTAATTGCTTGTGATCACGAGAGTAGACATAAGGTTAACATGAATACTTGTGATTTATCTTAAGAGAGAACTTCACATACTTAAGGGAAAATCTAATCATTAATTCTAATAAAATTAAATCAACCAAGCAAGCATAAGAACACTATAGATAATTAATTGATGAAATCTAAATCCTAGGATTTACATATATTGAATTAGTTTTTTAAATTTTGTAATTAATTATTCTATTGTTGGTTATAGTTTTAGTAAATTATTATACTACTGAATTACTTATCTCGATAATATTCTATCTAGAAAAGTAGTTTTTAAGTGGGACCACTGTGACCCCTTCACTTACCTGGGAATTTATCTTGAGGTGATTTTTTAGTTCAGTTATTTACACTTTACTTACTTATGTAATAGCACTAAATATCTAGTTTAATTTAAATCACAAGACTTTTCGTATAATTGTCTAAATAATAGAATATGCAATAGTTTTGGTACTTGTCAACCCTTTCTCATGGGATCGATACTTATTTCACTACTATATTACTTGTTCACAACCTGTGCACTTGCAGAAATCGCGTAACAAGTTTTTGGCGCCGTTGCCAGGGAAGGCAACTTTTGATAATATTAATTGATTTGATATATTCTATTAATTTAGACATTTTATGTTTTTAATTTTTTTATTACTATTTTTTTTAGTTGTGTTTGTAGATTTTGTTTATGGATTTTAACAATTTTCAGCATTGGACTTCTTATCCAAGTCCGAAATAGGGTTACAATGGAAGTCAGTATTATGACCAAGGATATTATTATCAACCTGACTTCCAAAACAATTATGGGTGGAATGAAAGACAAGGTATACCGCCAAATGAAGAGAAGTCATCCCTTGAACTTACATTAGAGAGGCTCATAAATTCCACTTATGATGATGGTATGCCATACAAGGAGGAAAAGTCATCCCTTGAGCTTACATTAGAAAAATTTCTGGAAGCCACAGAGAAAACATGTGAGAATTAGGAAGAAAAAGACAGATTAGATGCCAAAGACAATGAATTGACTAACAGCTATAAAAGAATTGAAGAAAAAATTGGAGCGATGGTCAGTTATGTGGAGTCAACTCAAGGCAACTTCCCAACTCACATTGAAGTGGACACATCAGAACAGAGCATGCAAGGATGTTTAAGGGATGATGTCTCATTAGAAGACAAGTATGGTGAGGATGATGGTGATGTAAGGCATATGGGATACTATGAAGATGATGATTCAATTGAGCAGTCCCATATTGAAAAATTGGAAGAGGAAGAAGTACAAAATACTGGGGAGACCATGACATATTTTAAATGGTCAATGATCCATGAAGATGACTTCTTTTCTGATGATTAGATGGTCAATAGAAGTATTGATGAGTTCTCTAGTCAGGAGAATGAAATACATGAGAACCATGAGAATGAAATACTGGATTTGGAAAGCCCCATCTCTCCTAATATTCCAATATCTCTATCTTCCATCCCAATCCAAAATTTCACCCCAATTCAAACACCCACCCATCCATTACCTCAAATTCCATCAATTGGTATCCATCCCACAACCGATCTTATACTATTGCCATCTTTCTCTATGTGCTCAATTGTGGAAAAATCAAGTATTTGGCCAGTGCTTATATTTTCCAAACCTTGTTTAGAGAGGAAACTTGGTTTTGTGGAGGTTATAGAGAAAAAGGTAAGCGAATTTGGGTAGAGCATCTCAAAGTTGCAAGAGGTGGATATAGATAAAGTGCAAAATTTCCTAAATTCCAAAGCTAAAAAATTAATAAGTCCATGGATAAATCTATATGATCTTGTGCCTGGCAAGATCAAATTGAAGTTTCCAAGCCGTAGAGTGACAAAGATACATCTTTTATGGTTTATAATGAAGTGGAGGAGCAACGAGAGCTACAATCTTTGTAGATTGCTCTTTATTCAGAAATATGGAGGCAAACAACATGATGAAACCTCCAGGTCCATGGATGAAGATGGATAACATTAACGTCCAGCTAATACGACATTAAAGAAGCGCTTCTTGGGAGGCAACCCAAGTTATTTGATTTTATTATTTATTTTATTATTTATTTTCAAAATTTTTAATACCTCTTTATATGTTTGGTTTGTTGTTTTTAGTGTTATTAGGTGAGAAGATAAGTGCTGCAGTTTTAGCCTTTTTTGAGAATAAACTTCACTGCATGACTCAGATAAGCTCAAATCAAGCTAGTTAGACTCATTAAAATTAGCAAAAGTCCATCTTTCCACAATTATCGAGATAATATACTTTGTGTATTATCCTCTATGATGAAGATCTAGCTATGGTCCTATAAATTAAGTGCTTTTGGGAAGCAACCTAAATTTCTAATTTTTTTTACTTCTTTTTAATTTCTTTTGTTCTTTTGTTTGTTTCGTTCTATTTCAATTTTACTTTAGTGTTGTTTGTGAGTTATTAAATAGCTTATTAGGAGGAAACTCGAGTTTTCTCTTTGTTAAGTTTCTTTTATTTCTGTTTAGTTGTTTCGTTGTAAGTTTTATCTTTTATTTTCTTAACAAAGTTAATTAGACATGGAAGCATATCTTGCAGCACTAAAAAACAGATTTCCAACTCTTTCCCAAGATGTACTCAGGAAAATTGATAAATGCAGACAGGAAAGAATGAAGGCATTTAGGCGTCTGAATCTTCTTGAGGATATTCGATGGATCATAGAAGTCAAAGTATGATTGGTAGGAGAGCTTGATAACTCATTTATTAAATGTTTGCTAGGTACTGGGAGAAGTTCTTACTCAAAGAAAAGAAGAGCTAAGAAAATAGGAGTCTGCTACAAGTGTGCAAGATGGAATTGCAGTACACGCTGTAGAAACATTGGATTTGCATCCATAAATTGGGAAGACAAAATTAAATTCATAAAGGATGGACTGAGTAAGAAGTCTATGGATAATATCCTACAGACTCTTGAGATACGTCTTTGTGGACAAGTTCAACCCACTCTTTTAGATTTATAGGAACTATTCAAAGAAGAGAAGTAGCATTACAGTCTAGGGAATCTGACAATAAAAGACCCTATTTGCCAATTAATAAGAAAACTAGATGGGAAGCCTATTCTCGACTCATAGAAGGCGTGTAAGCCGTTACTGGATGTAAAACCAAAGGAAGATGTGAGCCAAAATCACAACTACTGTTTATAATCAGGTGTATCACTAAGCATTATTTTTTTTTTTACATCTCACAGTACTTTTTGACTTTTTAGCACCTAGATTTTATTTCTTACAGATTTTTTTTTACTATAGACAACTTTTTAGTCTTTCAATGTCTACTTTTAGCTTTTCAATATTTTCTTTTTGACTTTTGTACACACGCTGCAGATTTTTCTACTTTCATTAGCTTTTTAGTATTTCAATGTCTGTTTCTTTTTAGTTTTTCAAATATTTTTTTTGACATTTGTACACACAATATTGATTATTTTTGTTTTTATACTTTTTCTGTCAATAATTATTTTATCCCATTGAACCGTTCTTTTACTCTTCTAGTTTCTTTATGTGCACATTCATTATTGTCAATATGCACACAACCTTTTCGAGAGATCCGTGAGAGAAAATGGCAGAATCCTCAACACGCAAATTCAAAACTATTTGTGTCATTTATAGTCCCAACTCTGGCAAGAAAAGAGAGTACTTGATGGCAACTAATGAACTTGGTAGGATTTTAGCTGAACGAAAAATTGATTTGGTGTTTGAGGGAGGTAGTTTAGGGTTAAGGGGTTGTGTCGCAAGTTCTGCATATATTAGAGGTAGTAAAGTCTTAGGAATAGTTCTAAAGGCTTTGGCTCAAAATAAACATATCACTGGTGGAACTATAGGTAATGAGTTACAGGTCAATAGCATGTACGAACGAATAGCATACATGAATCTCAATGCTGATGCTTTTATCACATTACCTGGCAGTTTAGAAACATTTGAAGATATTTTCACCATTGCATCTTGGACACAATTAACTATTCTTCAGAAGCCATTGGGATTACTTAATGTTGATGGTTTTTATAATGGTTTGTTATCTTTTCTCGATCATACTATGAAACAGGGTTTTATGACACCAGTGAGTCGACGCATCTTAATCTCTGCTTCAACTATTGATTAATTGATTGATCAACTGCAAAACTTTAAATCCGAACCTGATCCATTGATGGCACAGGTAGTTTGGCACCTTAGGGCCAGTAGCAATAAAAAGCGAGGACTAGATCTGAATCTCCGGTTATAACTTCCCTAACTCTTGTAGTTTTTTTTATCGCATTTTTTTTTGTTTTGTATGTATGTTTTTTGTTGCATCTGATTTTAGGTCCGATTCACTAAATGTAAGATGGCTGAGTAAAGAGTTACTTTTGTACTCTTGATACGCATCTTAAATTTATGTGATTTTCCTTTTAAAAAAAAAAAAAACTAACTAACTAACTCAAGAGTTGTTTATACAAGATGGCAGAGTAAAGAGTATTTTTTGTGCTCTTGATACGCATCTGTATTTTCTTTTCTTTTCTTTCTTTTTCTAGCTTCTAAAATAAAAAAAAATTAAAAAAATAATAAATATAAAAAAAATGATGTTTTCTGTTTGTGTGATTAATTTCTCATGTTTGCTTTTAGTGTTGTTTCAAGATATTTTATAGGAAGCAAGAAAGTGGAATGCATGTCCTGCTTATAATTTGGAATCTACTTTTTTACAAGAGGGAATATTTTCTTTCTTTTGGTTTATTTTTTTGACATTGAGGATAATGTCCATTGCAAGTTTGGGGGAGATTTAGTTTTTTTTTTTTGTTTTCAGTAATTTCTTTCATGTTTTGATGAATAAATTTAAAATTTTTTACTCTTTTATTGATAAAATATGCTTGTGTTAAATAATTTGATGAATGGCCAATAATAGATTATAAGTGATATTTATGGACAATTTATTAAAGTATTTCAGGTTGAGCAACTATTTTGGGTAAGAAATTAACTTTTATTAAGATTATGTTTTGCTTTGCTTTGCATTATATTGATTGCATTGAATTTGTATATGCTTACTTAGAGAGGGCTTCTACGAATTTTTTATCTTCATTTGCCTCACCTATCTTAGAACATATTTTTGCAAATTTTTGAGGCAAAATTTTGAATTCATTTTGAAAGAGAGATATGATTTAGACATTGTTTGTTTAGCCTGTTACTTATATCCACCCTTATTTTAATTTTTTCCCTAGTTTACCTCTTTGTGCCTTGTTAATTTTAGCTTACTTTTCTTTGTTAATTAACCTTATTTGTTATCCTTCAACTATTTGTGGGATAATTTTATCAAGTTTACATTCTAATGAAGAAAAGGGAATTATTAAAGTTTTAAAAGAAAATAAGGATCTCTAATAACTGAGAGTATTATTCAGTGTAACAAATCACTTTCTGCTTAAAATAAGTTTGGGGGAAAGCAAGAAAATTGAATAAAATAAAAATTAGTATTCTTGCTTATCTTTAAAATAATGATGTTGGCAAAAAAATAAAAAATAAAAAAAAAATAGAAGAAGAAGAAGGGGGCTTAAAAGAAGAAAACATTGAAGAAGAATGATGCTTAAGATGGAAGGGATCCTTCATTTACATAATCCCTTTATTTGAGCTATTGATTTTCTTTTGTAAACTTGGCATAATTATCTTACTTTTGTTCATTTAGCATTTTCTTTATTTAGCCAAAATACCTTGTGTTAGCCCCATTACAAGCCTAGTCAAGACCTATTGATCTCTCTTAATTTGTTAATTCCATTAGTGGAGATTGTTTGCTTTAATATGGTTATGAGATTTATACATCTATTTTATATCTTTTGATAGAGACATTTAAAGCAAAGACTTAAGTTTGGGGATGTGATAACTCTATATTTTTAGAGTTATTTTACTTGTTTAAATTTAAATTTTAGCTCAATTTTCGAGAATGTAATAATATTATTACTTATTTTTAGATATAAATAGTTTTACAATTTATAAATAAATTATAATATATTTTTAGCATTTTTATTTTATTTTTGCAGATCAAAATGATGTCACAATGATGCAGTAATATCATGACTCAAGCGATGATGTCATTTTATAAATGATGTAAGCAATGATGTCATGAAATTAATGATGCAAGAGATGATGTTATGAAATTAATGATGTAATCAATGATGCAATATGGTTGAAAATGAAGATGGAATTTGCCTATAAATAGGGATTACCTCCCTTCTCCAAAATCATAATTCAAAGTAGCAAAAATTAGATGTAGAGAGATTTTTATATGCTTTCTTAGAGTAGGTTTGTTTTATTTTTTATTTAATTATAAGTTGTTATTATGTTTATTGTTAATTTAATTGTTTCTTCCTTTTTTAACTATGAGTAGCTAGATTTATTTTTCTAGAATTTAGATGTAATCTCTTGATTATTTTATGGTGTTTTATGATTGATTGATTGAGTATTTTGATTATTGGAATTAATCTTTTATTTTAGGACTCAATACTTGTGAATATTTGATCACTATTTACATGTTTAAAGATATTATGTGAAGTAGCAAGAGTGGAAGCATAATATTAGTTTATTAAGATATTAGACCTAGGGTATATGTTGCTTAGAGATAAGAACACTTCTTTGTAATTGATAAAAGGATTTCCATAAAATTTAATGGGTTTATGTTAATTGCTTGTGATCACGAGAGTAGACATAAGGTTAACATGAATACTTGTGATTTATCTTGAGAGAGAACTTCACATACTTAAGGGAAAATCTAATCATTAATTCTAATAAAATTAAATCAACCAAGCAAGCATAAAAACACTATAAATAATTAATTAATGAAATCTAAATCCTAGGATTTACATATATTGAATTAGTTTTTTAAATTTTGTAATTAATTATTCTATTGTTGGTTATAGTTTTAGTAAATTATTGTACTACTAAATTACTTATCTCGATAATATTCTGTCTAGGAAAGTGGTTTTTAAGTAGGACCGCTGTGACCCCTCCACTTACCTGGGAATTTATCTTGAGGTGATTTTTTAGTTCAATTATTTACACTTTATTTACTTATATAATAGCACTAAATATCTAGTTTAATTTAAATCAAAGACTTTTCGTATGATAGTCTAAATAATAGAATATTCAATAGTTTTGGTACTTGTCAACCCTTCCTCGTGGGATCGATACTTATTTCACTACTATATTACTTGTTCACGACCTGTGCACTTGCAGAAATCGCGCAACAGGGAGCAAGCTTGGCATCAAATCTAAGTTCCACCTTAACTTAGGGATAGCACGAGCACTACTTTTGGAAGAAGAACTCTTCTTGAAGGGACTTAAATCACACCTTTGCTTGAGAACCACGAATTCCCTTTTAAAAGAAATAACTTGAGTTGCACCCTTTTCTTAATTAGAGAGCTTAGAGATAAGGTTTGAGGTGATTAGGAGGATTATGAATAGCATTTTGAGATGATTAAAAAGCTTGGGAATAAGGTTTGAGGCAATTAGGAAGCTTGGGAGTAAGGTTTGAGGTGATGGAGGAAGTTTTGGAATGGGGTTTTAGATATTTGGAGGTTTAGAAAGAGGGTTTTGATGATTGGAAAGCTTATGAATAAGGTTTAGAAAACTTTAAGGTGAGTATAGAAGCATATAACTATGTGTGTAAGTTGTTAGGAGGCCCAAGGTATTTATAAGGGGAGTCTAGAGGCTTAAAAGGGTATTTTTCGGTGTGGGATTTTGTCAAAACACGCTGCGGCAACTATCTAAGGCCTGCGGTAACCTCTGTGATAACCACAGCTGATTGCGAGTTGCTGCAACCAGCCTGCAGCTTGCCGCAGCTCATTTTTATCCCATTCTCATTCGTTTTTTATCCGATTTGAGCCCAGTTTGATTTTATGGGTTCATAATTGAGTGCTAATCATCTGAAGGTGTAAGTTTCAAGAAATTTATTTTTCAACGGGGCACTATCCCACACCTTGCAAGGGGCGCTGCCCCCTTGACCCCTGCTAGCAGGATTGCCATATGGGCTCTGCATAGCACACTAATCTTAGCAAATGTCAAACTGTGGTCGAATCCTAAGAATGCAAATTTGAGGGTTCACACCTCCATCCAATATGTTAAACTATTAAGGTGATCACTACTCTTTTCATGCTCATTAAGCCTTGAATGAATATTTTTCCAATCATTATACCCAATAATTGCTGTTGTTAAAGGACTTGGCACTACTCTTTCTCTTTTGAATAAGACACAACAAAAGTAAAATACCTTATCATTCTTCCAAAAGTATACTAGCCATGACCTATCAAGTTCTTCTCCATTTGGCAAAGTTCGAGTGTAGTGTTTATCACTAAAGCTTCTATTTTGGACATTAGCAGGATACACTTCATTTATAACTCTTATTGGGCCCTTCTCTACTAAAAAAATCAATTTTTCTTTAAGGCATAATTTTTCTCCCAATTTCCCGGATCAAACAAATCATTTAAATCTTCACCCTTCATATTTTCAATTAAAGGTTCATCATTCATGACTAAATTCTCAATGGATATTTCATCAACATTCATAGGGTTCAAATTTTCATCATTCATAATCACATTCTCAGATAAAATTTCATCAACATTCATAGGGTTCAAATTTTCATCATTCACAATCACATTCTCAAGTAAACTTTCATAAGCAATTGCACTCTCAGTCAAATTCGACAACATATTTGTAGGTTTTACATACCTGTCCATGGATCCCATGAGAGATTGTGTGAGTTTATCTTGTCTTTCCTTTTTCTTTCTCTTGGAACTTCCCGATTCGAATTTTCTTTTACCCGTCATAACGTCCACAACAGTGATTATCCTGTAAAACTATATAAAAAAATTAAGATTAAGTGATTGTCCTCTAAATTAAGTTATATTATATTATATTGTCCTCTAAATTAAGTTATATTATATTATTTTGATCATCTTAATTAAATTTTAGTAAAAATTAAGCTATTTATGTAAATGTGCCAAGCTATAGCAATTGACAGACTCAAAAATTTAATAAAAGGAAGAATTAATTATAAACTAGTTTTAAGTCAAGTTGAAATTAGTACAAAATTAACATTTAACCTGTCTTATGATAATTTGGATTTTTAATAAGTTAGACCTCAATTAACATCTGTGTATCTATTTACACAATAAATTAATGGATAAAGAAGAGTGCCATAAAAGTAACCGAAGTAATAAGACCCCTTGATAAACATTTATTTTACTAAAAATTTGCAAAATTATTAAACGTGGTTAATTTAAATAATTATATTTTAACATAATAATTATAATATCAAACCACTTTTTCAAACACAAACTAAATATAAATTTAACAAATTCACAAACAAAAATTATTACAAATAGTATACAACTAATGTTCACAAGTATAATTTTTTCCAATAATTGTTATCTCAAAAACTTACAAAAAAAACATAACCCTAAATAACATATATATATATATATATATATATATATATATATATATATATATATATATATATATATATATATATATATATATATATATATATATATATATATATATATATATATATATATATATATATTGATTTAATATAAATATTAAAAGAATTACTTGCCTCTTTTGAATCAAATTCTTTCAAATTATCTTCCAACAATTTTTTACTTCAACCTAAAAAAATAAATTATCAATTAACAATTATAATTATTTAAAAAAAATAATAACTAAATTTATAATTATAATATTTAAAAAATATTACCTTTTTTATTCTCTTTTTCCTTCTCAAAAAGATAGCAAACTCAATATAACAAATAAATATTTTGTTAAAGGGGCCACTTGATTTTTGGGATCACCATAAAAAATAAATAAATAAATAAATTATTGCTTAAAATATGTAAACCAACTGACCAAGAATTGAAAGAAAAAAAATTGTAAACAACAGAATGCTATCTTTGAAACTGAGAAAGAGAAACAAGACAATAATGAAGTTGTGACTGACCAAGAATTGAAAGAAAAAAAAAATTAAACCAAGAATGTTAGCTTGGAAATTGAGAAAGAGAGACAAGACAAGAATGAACCTGTGAATGAATGGCAAAAAGTGAAAAATTTTTGTAAAGTCAGTGAAAAAAAGGTTGATGAAAAGGGTTTTTAAATTAAAATCACATAAATCAATCCTGACCGTTAAATTTATTTTAACTTAATGGCTAAAATTAAATAGCATGTGTTGATAAACATTATGAGTAATTATTTTTTAGGTACATGCATTATGGTCAAAAGCCCATACATTATAGGCAAAAGCCCAAAATAAATTAGCTCTATATTAATAAGCTTTAAAAAAAATTTGAGGCCCCTATTATTAGGGAGGCCCTTATTATTAGGGAGGCCCTAGGCAGTAACCTATGTGGCCTCCCCTTGAGGTTGGCACTGCCATTATGAAATGTTCTTAATGTTTGTTGAGTACCCGGCTCTCCAATGGATTGACCCGCAATAATACCTATGGCTTCTCCCAATTCCACTAGATCACCATGAGTAAGGCTTCGACCATAACATAATCAACAAATCCAAGACGTACTCCTATAAGTGTAAGGAGTTTGAATACATATTATTTGTGTTCAAAAGGTTATGAATTGATTAGCAAGTCTAATCCCAATATCTTGATTTCAAACGACAGTTAAGCAGTGATAATTCTAAAGTTTCTCGATGGGGAAATAGAAATGTCCCCTATGTTACCCCTAATATGTGATAACTCTATATTTTTAGAGTTATTTTAATTGTTTAAACTTAAATTTTAGCTCAATTCTCGAGAATGCAATAATATTATTACTTATTTTTAGAAATAAATAGTTCTACAATTTATAAATAAATTATAACATATTTTAAGTATTTTTATTTTATTTTTGCAGATCAAAATGATGCAGTAAAAATAAAGATGCAAGCAATGATTCAAGTTTTCAATCCATGAGAAATAAATTCAATGGTTGGTGGCCAAAATTCAATGGTTGGTAGCCAACCTAACCATTTTTGAATATTGATAAAGAAATTCAATGGTTGGTGGCAAAAATTCAATGGTTGGTAGCCAACCTAACCATTTTTGAATATTGATGAAGGAATTCAATGGTTAGTGGCCAACCTAACCATCAATGTTGAATTTTTGATGTAAGAATTTTAATGGAACTTGAATTCTTCCACCAAACATGTCTATAAATACCATGCTTGGCAAAGGGAAATGGCATCAAAGAAAATCCATAAAAAAAATATGTAGAGAGATTTTCATATGTTTTCTTAGAGTAGATTAGTTTTATTTTTTATTTTGATCAAGAGAAGGAGTTTTTGGAAGCTTGAGTTCATCAAAGATTATATCCCAAAACAAGTTCTCTCTAAACTCTATTCTTGAATTTAATTTTAAGTTGTTATTATGTTTATTGTTAATTTAATTATTTCTTTCTTTTCAATTATGAATAGCTAATTTTATTTTCTAGGATTTAGATGTAATCTTTTGATTTGCATATGATTATTTATATTTAATTGGATTTGATTGTTGGAATTAATCTTTTATCTTAGAACTTAATGCTTGTAATTAACTGGCCATTAATTGCATGATTTAAGATATTGTGTGAAGTAGCGAGAGTGGAAGCACAATATTAGTTCATTAGGATAATTGACCTAGGGAATGTATTGCTTAGAGATAAGAATACTCCTTTGTGATTTTTAAAAGGATTTCCATAAAACTTAATGGGTTTGTGTTAATTGCTTATGATCACGAGAGTAGACGTAAGGTTAATATGAACACACATGTTGTATCTTGAGAGAGAACATCATATAATTTAGAGAAATCTAATCATTAATTCCAGCAAAAATAATCCAATCTAAAAAATATAAAGTAATCATAGGTAATCAATTGATGAATTCTAAATCCTAGACCTTTAATCTTATTTTCATATTTATCATTATTTATTTACTTCAATTTCATTTTAGTTTAAAATATAAAATCTCATAATTGATTTTCTAAATAATAGAGTAATATTAAAAATTGGTACTTGACAAACCCTTCCTCGTGGGAACGATACTCACTCATCACTTTATTACTTGTAAACGATCTGTGCACTTGCAGAAATCGCGCAACAAGTTTTTGGCGCCGTTGCCGGGGAAGGCAATTTTTGACAATATCAATAGGTTGATATACTCTATTACTTTAGATTTATTTTGTATATTTTTTAAAATTTTGCAGATTTTTTTTTTAACTTTTATAAAAAAAAAATAAAAAAAAAAAGAGAAGGTTTTCCACAACTTGTAATAGTGGAATGGAGGAGTAATGCTAAATATAGCAGCAAGCATGTATGGTGAGGATAGTTTTAGTAAGTTAAATAATAAAATCGATACATTGGTTAACTTAATTGATAAACTTGATACAAATAGTTTATTTAATTCATGTTTGAGTTGTGATCTGTGTGGAGGTAATCATTTGAATTCTGAGTGCCAATATGCAGAGCAGGTACAATTTTTCCCAAATTATAACAGGTATGAGAATTATCCATATTCCAACATAAACAACTCAGGATGGAGTGACTATTCGAACTTTTCATGGGAAAACCAATGCGATCAAGGTAACAATTCATGGTATCCTTATCAATATGATTTTCAACACCATGCACCATTTAAAGAGCACAAACCATCTTATGAAATAGCATTAGAAAATTTTATGAATGCTACTTACGAACGATGTGAAAAAATGGAAGATAGGAATCAATGGGCTAGCCACAATACAAATAATGATGTACAAATGGAACAATTCTCTAGCCCATTAGATACTCGAAGCCATGAAAACCTGACAAGCCAAATTGAAGAATATTCTAGAGAGCAATGCTTAGCAATTTCTTTGAGTGATGATAAGGAAGAAACGATTGATCAAGGAGATACTTCAAGCAAGCAAGAAAAAAATGAAGAAGTTGAGCCTAATTTGCCCAAGAAATATTATTCTCTTATGGATAATATCTGCGGAGTGGTTGAAATTGATGGGGAAATTGAAAAAGGATTTGAACAAGAGCACTCAAAGGAAACTTTTTCAGTTTATTTGGTGAATACAACATCATATATTTCAGACCATAAAGAATATCAATTTGATGACTTGGAAGAAAAGAAGAAGCATTCACCACCATCAGCTGAGCACTCACCGACTCTTGATTCAACTCCATTACCTTCCTATCTCAATTTCTTAAGAAAATTTAGAGCAAGAAAAAGAGCTCGTTGGAAAGTTTTTAAAAATTATGAGCCTAATTATAAAATATTAAATAATTTCTGTCTTAATTTTTTTTCATGCAGGCTCAAATCAAGATGGCTTGACTCATTAAAATCGGCAAAAGTCTATCTTTCCACAATTATCGAAATGATATACTTTGTGTATTATCCTCCATGATGAAGATCTAGCTATAGTCAAGCTAAAGACTATAAATAAAGCGCTTTTGGGAGGCAACCCAAATTTCTAACTTTTTACTTCTTTTTAATTTCTTTTGTTCTTTTGCTTGTTTCATTCTATTTTAATTTTGCTTTAGTGTTGTTTGTGAGTTATTAAATAGTTTATTAGGAGGAAACTCAAGTTTTCTCTTTATTAGGTTTCTTTTATTTCTGTTTAGTTGTTTCATTTTAAATTTTCTCTTTCATTTTCTTAGCTAAGTTAATCAGATATGGAAGCATCTCTTGCAGCACTAAAAAATAGATTTCCAACTCTTCCCCAAGATGTACTCAGGAAAATTGATGAACGCAGATTGGAAAGAATGAAGACATTTAGGCGTCTGAATCTTTCTGAGGATATTCGCTGGATCATAGAAGCCAAAGTACGATTGGCAGGTGAGCTTGATGACTCATTTATTAAATGTTTGCCAGGTACGGGGAGAAGTTCTTACTCAAAGAAGAGGAGAGCTAAGAGAATGGGAGTCTGCTACAAGTGTGCAAGATGGAATTGCAACACACGCTGTAGAAATATTGGATTTGCATCCATAAATCGAGAAGACAAAATTAAATTCATAAAGGATGGACTGAGTAAGGAGTCTATGGATAATATCTTACAGACTCTTGAGACGCATTCTTGTGGACAAGTTCAACGCACTCTTTTAGATTTATGGGAACTATTCAAAGAAGAGAAGCAGCGTTACAGTCTAGGGAATCTGACGATAAAAGACCCTGTTTGCCAGTTAATAAGAAAACTGGATGGGAAGCCTATCCTCGACTCATAGAAGGCGTGTAAACGGTTACTGGACGTAAAACCAGAGGAAGATGTGAGCCAAAATCACAACTACTGTTTATAATCAGGTGTATCACTAACTTTTTTATTTTTCAATGCATTATTTTTTTTTTTCTACATCTTGCAGTACTTTTTGACTTTTTAGCACCTAGATTTTATTTTCCTGCAGATTTTTTCTACTGTCGACAACTTTTTAGTTTTTCAATGTCTACTTTTAGCTTTTCAATATTTTCTTTTTGACTTTTGTACACATGCTGCAAATTTTTCTACTTTCGTTAGCTTTTTAGTTTTTCAATGCCTGTTTCTTTTTAGTTTTTCAAATATTTCTTTTGACATTTGTACACACAGCATTGATTATTTTTATTATCATTTTTGTTTTTATACTTTTTCTGTCAACAAGTAGTTTATCCCATTGAACTGTTCTTTTACTCTTCTAGTTTCTTTATATGCACATTCATTATTGTTAATATGCATACAACCCTTTCGAGAAATCTGTGAGAGAAAATGGCAGAATCCTCAACACGCAAATTCAAAACTATTTGTGTCTTTTGTAGTCCAAACTCTGGCAAGAAAAGAGAGTACTTGACAACAGCTAATGAACTTGGTAGGATTTTAGCTGAACGAAAAATTGATTTGGTGTTTGAGGGAGGTAGTTTAGGGTTAAGGGGTTGTGTCGCAAGTTCTGCATATATTAGAGGTAGTAAAGTCTTAGGAGTAGTTCTAAAGGCTTTGGCTCGAAATAAACAAATCACTGGTGGAACTATAGGTAATGAGTTACAGGTCAATAGCATGTACGAACGAATGGCATACATGAATTTCAATGCTGATGCTTTTATCGCATTACCTGGTGGTTTAGAAACATTTGAAGATATTTTCACCATTGCATCTTGGACTCAATTAACTGTTCTTCAAAAGCCATTGGGATTACTTAATGTTGATGGTTTTTATAATGGTTTGTTATCTTTTCTTGATCATGCTGTGGAACAAGGTTTTATGACACCGGCGAGTCGACGCATCTTAGTCTCTGCTTCAACTATTGATCAATTGATTGATCAACTGCAAAACTTTAAATCCGAACCTGATCCATTGATGGCGCAGGTAGTTTGGCACCCCAAGGCTAGTAGCAGTAAAAAGCGAGAACTAGATCTGAATCTTCGATTATAACTTCCCTAACTTTTGTAGTTTTTTTTTTTTTTTTTTTTTTTTTTTTTTTTTTTTTATCGCATTTTTTTTGTGTGTGTTTTTTTTGTTGCACTTTATCAAGCGAAGTTTTAGGTTCGAATCACTAAATGTAAGATGGCTAAGTAAAGAGTTACTTTTGTACTCTTGATACGCATCTTAAATTTATGTGATTTTCCTTTTCAAAAAAAAAAAAAAAAAAAAAAAAAAAAAAACTAACTAGCTAGCTAACTAACTAACTAACTCAAGAGTTATTCATACAAGATGGCTGAGTAAAGAGTACCTTTTGTGCTCTTGATACGCATCTGTATTTTTTTTCTTTCTTCTTTCTTTTTTTTTTTTTTAGTTTCCAAAATAAAATATTAAAAAAAAATAAACAAAAATAAAAAAATTGATATTTTCTTTTTGTGTGATTAATTTCTCATGCTTGCTTTTAGTGTTGTTTCAAGATGTTTTACAGGAAGCAAGGAAGTGAAATTCATATCCTGCTTATAATTTGGAATCCACTTTTCTACAAGAGGGAGTATTTTCTTTTTTTTTTGTTTGTTTCTTTGACATTGAGGACAATGTCCATTACAAGTTTGGGGGAGGTTTAGTTTGTTTTTTCTTTTCAGTCATTTCTTTTGTGTTTTGATGAATAAATTAATTTTTTTTGATAAAATATGCTTATATTAAATAATTTGATGAAAGGCCAATGATAGATTATAATTGATATTTATGGATAATTTATTAAAGTATTTCAGGTTGAGCAACTATTTTGGGTAAGAAATTAACTTTTATTAAGATTATGTTTTGCTTTGCTTTGCATTATATTGATTGCATTGAATTTGTGTATGCTTACTTAGAGAGGGTTTCTACACATTTTTATCTTCATTTGCCTCACTTATCTTAGAACATGTTTTTGCAAACTTTTGAGGCGAAATTTTGAATTCATTTTGAAAGAGAGATATGATTTAGGCATTGTTTGTTTAGCCTGTTACTTGTATCTACCCTTATTTTAATTTTTTTTTCCTAGTTTACCCCTTTGTGCCTTGATAATTTTAGCTTTCTTTTCTTTATTAATTAACCTTAATTGTTATCTTTCACCCTGTTTGTGAGATAATTTTGTCAAGTTTACATTTTAATGAAGAAAAGGGAATTATTGAAGTTTTAAAAGAAAATAAGGATTTCTAATAACTGAGAGTATTATTCATTATAAAAGACCACCTTCTGCTTAAAATAAGTTTGGGGGAAAGCAAGAAAATTGAACCAATAAAAGTTAGTAATTCTTGCTTGTCTTTAGAATAATGTTGTTGGCGAAAAAAAAAAAAAAAAAAAAAGAACAAGAAGAAGAAGAGGTGGGCTTAAAAGAAGAAAACATTGAAAAAGAATAGTGCTTAAGATGAAAAGGATCCTTCATTAATATAATTCCTTTATTTGAGCTATTGATTTTGTAAACTTGGCATAATTATTTTACTTTTGTTCATTTAGCCTGTTCTTTGTTTAGCCAAAAATACCTTGTGTTAGCCCCATTACAAGCCTAGTTAAGACCTATTGATCTCTCTTGATTTGTGAATTCCATTAGTGGAGATTGTTTGCATTAACATGCTTATGAGATTTGCACATCTATTTTATATCTTTTGATAGAGGCATTTAAAGATATCAGTGTGTATATGCCTATCTGAAGTGCAACAATTTCTTTGCGATTGATTTAATGCATAGTTATTCAAGACATGATTAAGATGAGGATTGTTTTGAACTTGAGATAGAAGCTTGACTTGCAATACTATTGATATGTTGTTTGTAAATATTAATTTCTTAAGACCTTAAAAAAAAAAAAATTCAACATAAGCATGAGGGGATTAAGTCTCTTTTTTGTGATATTTTATTTTTCTTTGAAAAAAATTTTTAAAGGTGTTTGTGGGTATCACCACTGGAAGCCCTCACGAGACTATAACTCGTCCTCTATGGGACACCTAGGGGTTTAAAGGCTTGTTGCATACGCTAAATGCAATCGTAATTTCCTACGAAAATGGACTAGTTTAGGTTTTGAATTTTCCTTTGCTTGAGGACAAGCAAAAACTTAAGTTTGGAGGTGTGATAACTCTATATTTTTAGAGTTATTTTAATTGTTTAAACTTAAATTTTAGCTCAATTCTCGAGAATGCAATAATATTATTACTTATTTTTAGAAATAAATAGTTCTACAATTTATAAATAAATTATAACATATTTTAAGTATTTTTATTTTATTTTTGCAGATCAAAATGATGCAGTAAAAATAAAGATGCAAGCAATGATTCAAGTTTTCAATCCATGAGAAATAAATTCAATGGTTGGTGGCCAAAATTCAATGGTTGGTAGCCAACCTAACCATTTTTGAATATTGATAAAGAAATTCAATGGTTGGTGGCAAAAATTCAATGGTTGGTAGCCAACCTAACCATTTTTGAATATTGATGAAGGAATTCAATGGTTAGTGGCCAACCTAACCATCAATGTTGAATTTTTGATGTAAGAATTTTAATGGAACTTGAATTCTTCCACCAAACATGTCTATAAATACCATGCTTGGCAAAGGGAAATGGCATCAAAGAAAATCCATAAAAAAAATATGTAGAGAGATTTTCATATGTTTTCTTAGAGTAGATTAGTTTTATTTTTTATTTTGATCAAGAGAAGGAGTTTTTGGAAGCTTGAGTTCATCAAAGATTATATCCCAAAACAAGTTCTCTCTAAACTCTATTCTTGAATTTAATTTTAAGTTGTTATTATGTTTATTGTTAATTTAATTATTTCTTTCTTTTCAATTATGAATAGCTAATTTTATTTTCTAGGATTTAGATGTAATCTTTTGATTTGCATATGATTATTTATATTTAATTGGATTTGATTGTTGGAATTAATCTTTTATCTTAGAACTTAATGCTTGTAATTAACTGGCCATTAATTGCATGATTTAAGATATTGTGTGAAGTAGCGAGAGTGGAAGCACAATATTAGTTCATTAGGATAATTGACCTAGGGAATGTATTGCTTAGAGATAAGAATACTCCTTTGTGATTTTTAAAAGGATTTCCATAAAACTTAATGGGTTTGTGTTAATTGCTTATGATCACGAGAGTAGACGTAAGGTTAATATGAACACACATGTTGTATCTTGAGAGAGAACATCATATAATTTAGAGAAATCTAATCATTAATTCCAGCAAAAATAATCCAATCTAAAAAATATAAAGTAATCATAGGTAATCAATTGATGAATTCTAAATCCTAGACCTTTAATCTTATTTTCATATTTATCATTATTTATTTACTTCAATTTCATTTTAGTTTAAAATATAAAATCTCATAATTGATTTTCTAAATAATAGAGTAATATTAAAAATTGGTACTTGACAAACCCTTCCTCGTGGGAACGATACTCACTCATCACTTTATTACTTGTAAACGATCTGTGCACTTGCAGAAATCGCGCAACAATATGTGCAAGTGTCGATGTAATTTTATAAAGTCATTCGTTTTGAATGCTACAAAAGCCCATTTACTCTAAAATTTAAACAAAAATGGAATTGTGATGCTGCTTCACATTTTGGTGATTATGATAAGGAAGCATTTTTATAGAAACTATTGACGTGAGATGGATCCAAAAAAAGGGGAATTCCTATTATAATTCATAAATGATTTGTGTATATATTTTATAGAAACTATTATGAGCTTTGTGGCTACAAATTGATCCCTATGATCGAAGTTGTGTACTCTATAATATAGTCCTTATTCACACAAGTAATGGAGAAGACACAAAAACTTTGGAATATTATTTTTGGGCACTACAACAAAACTCCTTTTTACCACAAGCTCTAAATAAAATGGCCATGATCTGTCATTTTGTGCGACTATCTATAGAATTAAAAAAAAAAAAAAAAAAAAAAAAAAAAAGCGAAAAAATTACTAGAAATGGGCTTTTTACATATGCATCTTCTAAATTTTAGAGTAAATAGGTTTCTAGATGCGGTATTTCGTTAGTGATCCTTTTAAGTCCTTGACTCGTCATATGAGTTTGAATTTCATATTTTCGTATGTGAAAAGAAGTATAAATATCTTAATATACTGGATGTTCACTAATGAGTACCACATCCTCAAAATTGTAACCTTCCCATGGCATATAAGCTACAACGAAATGACATGACTAGATTCAAAGAATCTTTTCGTCTTTCATGATCCCATATAATTTTTTGATTCTTATATTCATAAAATATTCATTCTAATCACCAGTATCCTTTATATTATCAATTATAATAAATTTATCCATTATAATTAATATCAAGTCAATCGCCTAAATCTTGTGAAACCATTTTGTAGAAGTTCATTGATATCTTCTTTTTATAAAACAAATCAACTTTGATTCTTGAATAATCTACATCACTCTAGAATATGTGAAACGCAGTCCAAGCAGTAAAGCTATTTTTGAAGCTTGTGATGCTAAAAATGGGAAGAATTCTTCCACTGAGATTATATGTTCTACTTCATATTTTGATATTGCAGATGATTCTAGGAAGAGGGTTGCCCAATTTGGTTTCATTACTGTTATAGCCTTTTATTTTCCATTCTCTCAATATTTTCTTTCTCCATTTTTCATTACTTTCTTTTATTTTCTCAAATACCAAACAACAAAATATTAAATTGATTTCTCATTTTTGTTTGAACTAAATCATCTTTTTTTGCTTAGATTTTTCTTGCAAAGTTCCAACATTTGATATGTTTGTTGATATTCATCTTTCTATTTTCAAAAAGTAGCACTCCTTGATGGATAAAAGGCATCCAAAATCACTAAATTTTTGGTGATTTTCTATTTTTTTCACTAAAAATTAATTTATTATAGAAGTATCACTAACTTTTTATTTTTTTCACTAGTAGATCACTAAGCCAATTATGATAAAGAACTCACCAGAAAGCTAATATAGCATTTCACATCACATGCAAATGCGGACTAAATTGAACACATCAGATTATTAAAATTACATGCAAAGTCACTAAATTTTGCACTATTTTCTAATTTGATCACCAACTTCTAATTTCTTACAGTTTGATAATTAAGATTTAATTTTTCTTTTCACAAATGAGTCAAAAGACAAATTCGGTAATAAACTCACCAAAATTGAATTAAATTAGCTAATTTCGATGTCAAGAATACAAAAAAATGAGTCACTTACCCTCACTCTCCTCTTTTCCACCAAAAAAGGCCAAAAGCTTCAATGATCTCATTTTTCAATCTCCATCTCCTTTCAACCTCAAGCAATGAAATATGTATTGAAATGAAGTTTTAGATGTGGGGAGTTGAATGGTACTAAGAACACTCAAAACCATGGTTGAAAATTAATAGAAATCGTCCTTGGATGTGTCAGATTTATTTTTGTGACCCTCTTATGAAAAAAATTAAAATTTAGTGATCAAATTATAAGAAATTGAGAGTTAGTGACCAAATTATAAAATTATACAAAGTTTAATGACTTTGCATGTAATTTTAATAATCTGACGTGCCCGGCTTAGTCATCATTGTAGGTGATGTAGAATGCCATGTTAACTTTCCAGTGAATTAGAAATTAGCTTAGTGATACTTCTCTAATAAATTAATTTTTAGTGAACAAAATCGAAAATCATCAAAAGTTTAGTGACTTTTTGTACGTTTTACCTCTTCTTGATAATCTTTCAATAATGGAGTTATTCTTCTGGTGCATGCTCTTTCAATGAATTTTCTTGATAACTTTTTATTCTAATTCACAATCAAATCTTTGATTCTTGATTTTCAACTTCATCAATGAATTTCCTATGATATTTTATTTCATGAGTTTCTATCATGATGCACTGGGACATACTTGAATTATCAAGATTTTATTTATAATCTCTTGTATTATGAGACAAATACTCAACCACTAAGCTATTATTTGAGTAACTCTTTATTCTTAAGTGCACACAGGGTATTGTGTTTGCTGGTACAGAATCATCAACAGTTACCTTAGAATGGGCAATGTCAAATCTAGCTTAATCAGCCAAAGGTTTGGAGAAAGCAAAAAGAGAAAAAAAAAAAAAAAAAAAAAAAAAAAAAAAAAAGAGTTGGACATAAAGATTGGCGAAGAAAGCTTACTGGATGAGTTAGAACTTAACAAGTTAACATAATTCAAAATATCATAACAAAGTATCGAAGATTATAAACATATAATCCAAGTAATTTTTTTTTCTTTTTAGGGGGCCAATAGAGTGGTTCCGCCCCTGTATAAAAGATACAAGCCATTTTATATTCCAGTAAATGATTATTCATATCCACATATGTCTGGAAGGATATATACAGAGATTATGCAGGGCAATGTGAAAAGTATATTCACAGCTTATAGATAACTTAATGCCATTGATACATACATGCACATATATAATGGTAAAGAAAAGCTTCCATAGAACAAATGAAGAAAACTTGCTGAATTCGATCGTGATTTCAATTTTGCAATCAACACTTTACAAGGATTGAAATTCCTGATCGCTTCCATGTGGACTACAAGCAAACTACTATTTAAATTGACCAGTTCCATCCGTTTTACTCTTGGCAATTTAACCAAATTAAATTTTTTGTTCCTTTGATTCAAATCTCTTACGAGAATCCATTTGAGCTTATGAAATTAACTTCCATGCAGATATTTCAGAAAACCAAATTTCTGGAGTCATTCCTCCTGAAATTGGAGCGCTATTCAATCTCTGGTATTTGGGTTTTTTGAATAACTTAGCGGACCAT
Source organism: Reutealis trisperma (assembly GCA_947687605.1). NCBI lineage: Eukaryota > Viridiplantae > Streptophyta > Magnoliopsida > Malpighiales > Euphorbiaceae > Reutealis > Reutealis trisperma. Next base: position 335,630 of record CANTUT010000066.1, read on the forward strand.
CCCATTTGATTTAACAAATTGATCCAAATTACAGAAGCATTCCCCTTCAAGTTGGAAACCTTTTCATGCAGCCACAATAAAATATCTCGCGCAATTGGAAAGCTAGCAAAGTTAGAATCTTTGGATCTCAGACACAATAAAATATAAAATAAAAGGATAAATACAAATATAATGGGTTTTTTTTTTTTTCTCAAATTGTTTTTTTCCCGACAATTTAGATATGTGAATAGAATTATATAGAAGAAAAAAATTTATATTAAATATTATAAAATAAATTATTTTTATATAAATCAGTAAATGGGTGGGTTAGGGTGGATATGAACTAAATGGGTATGAGTGACCATCTAATAATTAAATGGATAATAAATGGATAAATGAGTGATATACCACTGAACTCACTTAGATCCAACCCGTACCCATTTGCCACCCCTAGATCCAAATTGTCAAAACCACAGTTTCCCAACATTGTTCATTAAATAACTCCTTTCTATTCCATTGAAATGAACATCCAAGAAGAAGGAGAATGAAGTGGTGCACCCTTTCACCCAATTGTTAAGCTTCTCCCATTTTTATCGACTTTGCAAAAGCTTCATCCATTTTTATCAAGTATGCAAAAGCTCTTACAGGCAAATCTCTCCCATTTGCTTGGAAAAAGGGTGATGAGCTTTCCAAAAACCAAGATTCTCATTTCAAATCATCTTTCATGTAAGGACTCAGGGTTCCATCTCAAAAGGTCAACCTATTTGAGTGGAGTAATCCAAACCCGTATAAACCCAATATCAATCCCATTCCTAGCCAATGTGAGACATTTTGCATTCCTAACAATCCCTCTCTCAAATGTATTGCTAGGAAGAATATAAATGTGATTGAGAAGTCAAGAGGAGTTCTGCTAGCTCCACATTTCTTACTTCTTTGTAAGGAAGGCCTAACAAAGAAATGTCATAAGGATTTTTAGGTGTAAATAGTCCTTTTAGTACCAAAACTTTGCACTACGTTTCAATTGGTAACAAATCATTAATTTTCTTTTTTTGGTACCAAAATTTCAATTTTTCTTTCAGGATATGATATCCATTAGGAGTCCGGTCAAATTTTGCTGATGAGCGTCACATCATCTTGACATTGAGCATTCACATTACAAAATAATCACATTAGGTATATAGGCCACACCAGATATAAATAACCTTTTTGGTACCAAAACTTTGCATTATATTTTAAATTGGTATCAAAGCTTTAATTTTTTTTTTCTTTTTGGTGCCAAAATTTCAATTTTTCTTTTAAGGAATAATATCTATTGAGAATCCGATCAAATCTTGCTAATGTGGCATTCTATTGGCATTTTTGGCTAAGTTTCCAAATCCCACATCGGTAAGATGTGGGAAATGGAAAGAAAAATTGGGTTATAAAATAAGGCTTCCTTCCTCCTTTGTAAACACATCTCAAACATTAAGTCTTTCTCTCATTTCTAAGGTTTAATTGTTATTTCCCTCTTCTCTCTTTTGTAATATTTCACTTTGTAATATTTCTTTGAAATGGTGGAATATTATTTTGGTGTTGTCTGAGCATGTAGACATAATTAGCCGAATCTCGTTAAAATCTTGATGTTTTCTTTTATGTCTATTTAATAGCTATTGTCAAGTATAGTTGTTGTAAATTATTGTGCTATTAAAATTACTTGTCTTGGTAACATTTTGTCTAAGGAGTGTAGTTTTTAAGTAGAACCATTGTGACTCAACCACTCTTTCCTGGGAATCTACCTTGGATGATTTTTAGTACAATCATTTTCAGTCTAGTCATCTGTACAATAGTTTTGAAGGTGAATTTTGTTATTGTTGGTAGAAATTAATCCAAATCCCACAACAATTGATATCAGAGCTCTTAGTTTATTTTAGTATATTCTGTGGTTGCCGCTTAGGCTAATGTTCCACATCAGAAAAAATTTTCTTGGGCTAATTGGCATTCCACATTGACAGCTATTAAATAGAATTTGCAGCAGAAATGGCAGACAGTACAAAAGCATCCACATCTTCATCATCATCAATTTTGGCAAGAACTACTGTAACAGATGCCAGATTTGTAGTGGAGATTTTTTATAGCACTAGTCATTTCAGCATGTGGTAAAGTAAGATTTTAGATGCTCTTTTTCAGTAAAGTCTAGACATTATCATTGAAGAAGAGAAACTAGAGGACATTGAGGAGAAAGAAAGGAAGACTATTAATAAATTGGCATATGGTACAATTTGATCGTGTCTTTCTAAAGAGCAGAAGTATGCATTTTCAAAAGAAATTTTTGCAAATAAATTGTGGAAGGCACTGGAGGAGAAGTTCTTGAAGAAAATAGTCAAAACAAGCTCTATATGAAGAAGAGATTATTCCGCTTCAATTATGTATATTGTGCCACTATGAATGATCATATTACCAATTTTAATCAGTTGGTTACTGATTTGATGAATATGGATGAGACTTTTAAAAATGAAGATCTAGCTATAATGTTATTGGGATCACTTCCTGATAAGTTTGTGTATCTTGAAACTACTTTACTTCATGGAAAGGCTATTGTATCTCTTAGTGAAGTAACTGTTGCTTTATATAGTTATGAACTAAGAAAAAAAGAAAAAAAAAGATAATACAACAAAGGAAGCAAAAGCTCTTAAGAGGCTGTTCGCAGAGCCAGAATAAAGGAAGGAGAGGGAGATCAAAGTTGAAATCTAGACTGAGCAAAGATAAATGTGCCTTTTATCAAGAAAAAGGGCATTCGAAGAAAGATTGTCCCAAACAAAAAATAAAGGCAAACCTGAAAAGGAAAAGGCTGTCTCAAAGTCAAATATAGCTGAGTGTGATGATGCAAATTTAGACCTTTAAATTGCTGCTACACCATCAACCAGCTGTTCTAGTTTATGATTGTTGGATTCAGCTTGTAGCTACCATATGACCCCCAATAGAGAATGGTTCTTTGATTTTAAAGACCTAAAAAATGGAGTTGTCTACATAGCAAATAATTTCCCTATTGACACATATGGGATTAGTTCAATTCGCTTGAGGAATTTGGATGGATCAATCAAAACCTTAACAGATGTTCATTATGTGTCAGATTTGATGAGAATGGTTCTTTTCAGTTATTTTTTTTAAATGCTTCATATAATTAACAATACTAATATGGAAAAAATATTAATAAAAATTTTTCACGTTAGCTTTAGCAGCCAAAAAATTGGTATGACATTTGACTGAGGAAAATTTATTAAAAATTCAAAGAATGGGATCCGACTTACTAAGATTTAAAATTTGTGTTGCAATTACAAAATCAGTAAAAATTCATGATTTTTTTTTTTTATAACTAACCCTTTGCTATTTGTGTGAATTCCATAATACATAAATCCTAACTAGAATGATTTGCCTTTGAATAAAATAAGGATATGAAACTTTATAAAGGCAACTTACAAAAAAAAAAATGTACACTATATATGATAAGTAGATATGTGATTTGAAAAATGGATAAAGATTGCAAAACTCGATCCACCCAAACAGAAAATCTATCTCCACCTTGTAACCGACGGAGAATCTCCATCCCATCTATAATAATGAGGTGAAAATGGAATTGAGTATGCCTGTCCACCCCACCCAACCCATCCCTATATACACACACACACACACACACACACACACACACACACACACACACACACACACACATATATATATATATATATATATATATATATATATATATATATATATATATATATATATATATATATATATATATATATATATATATATATATATATATATATATATATATATATATATATATATATATATATATATATATATATATATATATATATATATATATCTATCTCTATTTATATATATATAGACATATATATATATATATATATATATATATAGAGAGAGAGAGAGAGAGAGAGAGAGAGAGAGAGAGATATGTGTATACACACACACACACACACACATACACACACACACACACATATATATATATATATATATAGAGAGAGAGAGAGAGAGAGAGAGAGAGAGATATGTATATATATATATATATGTGTGTGTGTGTGTATGTGTGTGTGTGTGTATGTGTATATATATATATATATATATATATATGTGTATATATATGTGTATATATATATATATATATGTGTGTGTGTGTGTGTGTGTGTGTGTATATATTGTCAAAATATATAAATTATAAAATTTAAACATTAATAAAATTATCAAAATATAAATGTGGATTCCCATTTCTACCCTGCACCTGATTTACTCTGTTCCGTCTTTGTCTCGACTATTAATGGGGTAGCAATGGAAATATCAAAGCATGTCATGCCCACCCCATGTTATTAGAGAGTTTTCGCTAACTATTTTGATATTTAGCTAACCATGGCTTTAGTATCTTGTCTACTACTATCATGGTTAGAATCTATGTATAGTAGTAGTAGTTTAAAAATCTAGATACAAAGTTTTGAAAGTTGCATAAGGATAGGAATGGCAATGGGTTAGTGAGCTGATCTTATTTTTTCTCAGTTTTTGGCCAATTATTTTGATATTTAGATAACGACATGACTTTAGGTCTATCTTGTCTACTAGTACCATGGTTTTAATCCATAGCAGTAGTAGTTTAAAATCTAGCTAAAAAGTTTTGAAAATTGCATAAGGTGTCAGAAACAACATTTTTTATGCCCCTACAAGCTCTTATTTTAATCATGGGTTAGTGGGCTGATATTGTCTTTTCTCAAATGGTGTTTTGGCCAACTACTTTGGTACTTAACTAACCATGGCTTCAGGTGTTCTTACACTATGTATTGTATTTTTCACACCTTAACAAAAATTCTCTTTTTTTAAAAAAAAAGAAATTGAAAATTATTGTCATGGATTTGGATAGAACTCATTTTCAAAAACTAGCTAAAGGAAGAGAATGCCTAATTTACATTTTATACACTATAATATGCTATTAAGTTAGCAATGTGGGATAATTCTAGCACTAACTATTGACACGTGCTAAGCTCGACTAGCACATGGCACAATTGAATACTAAGCCGTGTCACGAAGCACGTGTGAAATTTAAAACTTGACAATGGATGATCCACATGGCAGGCACAAAAGGACATAAATGCATAACAGGGATCTGGTTGAGACTCTGATACCATGATAAATCAGTTTGGGTAGAACTCATTTTCAAAAAAAGAAGATGTCCAATCCACATTATATACACTACAACAAATCACTAAGTTAACGATATGGGACAATTTTAATAATTATAATTCAATATATTTGAAAAGACATAAAAAGTAATATAAACTATGTTGACATTCTACTTTAAAGAAAACAATTAGACATGATTTAATATAAAATAATAAGGATGGAAAATTTCTCAAATATGACTGGACAGCACATGTGCTCTCAACTATTTTTTTTAAACATTTGGCAATATATATATATATATATATATAACAAATAACTTGCAGTATTATTGTGGCACGTCAAATTGAATTTTTTAGGATTACAACAATTTGGTGGGTCTCGGAGACTTCATTTAGATTTGGAAGTGATGTGACTTCTGGTTCGAACTCATAATATAATAATAGTAATTTAAAAGTCTAGCTATAAAGTTATAAGGCGCCAGAAATACCATTCTTGTGCCCCTACAAGCTCTTGTTTTAATGATGGATCTTGTCTTTTCTTGATGGAGTTTTGGCCAACTATTTTGGTATTTAGCTAACCATGCCTTTAGGTCTTCTTTTTACCTCTGCAATAATATGTACTTTTCACCCCTTAATAAAATTTCTCTTATAAAAAAAAGTTTTGAAAATGATAATTACAGAATATAATTGAAAAGGTAAAGAGTATTATAGACTTTTAAATAGAAGACTAGAGATCATAAAATAGAGATGGCAATTTGTATTATATTTTTGAGTATTCATCCGAACTCTACATAATCAAAGCAAGTAATACTCAAATTGACTTAGTAATGGATATGAGTAAACCTATTAAAAAATAGTATTAGATTTGGTTAGAGTACAAGTAATATAATATCCTATTTATATATGTACCTATACCGTATTTGAACTATCTTATTTTACTCATATCCGAACTCATCCACACATATCTTGTGTATAGACACGTGCAAATGCATAATTTAACATAAATAATATTTAGATTAGATTTGACTGGTCTAATGTATGATATTATAATATATGATACATTAGAATTTTTCAAAATAAGTACAAATATATAAATAAAAAGGATTACAAAAATAAAAATAATGTTTCTTTATGCGAAACATACTAAATTTTATTATTTTAGAGTAAATGAATTTCTTACAACTCTTAAAAGAAGAAGACACGATTTAAGAAAAATATATTCATTTTCTTATCAATCAAGGTCAGTAAACTTATGTTATGATATCTCATTATTCCACTATATATCTTTTGTTTTCTTACATATTCTATCTATGTTTTAAGTCATTTGTGATGTGTTATTTCAAGTTTAAATATTCTCAACATTTTTCTTAATTTTAAGTCGGATGCATTGTATTATGATTTACATATGTAATTGAACTTATTAACTATGATGTGTAATATATTGCATTTAGAGAATTAGAAAACTTATAAATTATTCAATTTTTTCTTTAGTATTTTTTATTTTTATTTTTTAATATATAGTCTCTTTGAATATAATATGTATTGATATATAGTAATTATATATTTATATTTAAATTTATACATATATTTAAAAATAATTCGATAAATATTTGGGTTCTATGTTATCCGAAGATTACTCGAAACCCAATAAGTATGGGGATGGATTTAAAATTTATTATCCAAACGGATATGTGTATGATTATAAATAAACTTCTTGATATATAAGTAAAGTATACGCTATCCATACCATATCTATTTTCATCCCTAAAAATAAAGTGTTATAGATATTCAAACAATGCATTAAAAGAAAAGACAATTAAACAAGACTTAATATAAAATTATGTTTTTTATATTGAAATATGATGGCACATTCATCACAAAAATCAAATTTTTTTTTTTCAAATTCAATCACTTAATTTTAATTTTTATTATAATCAACATTCTGCCAACAAATAATAGGAATATTTATGTGGAACCTCAAATTGAAATTTCAAATCATTTGGGAGTCACATATCAATTTTATGAGAATTTTGCTCTCCTAATCCCTATAAAACCTAACAAAGCTATATATATTGAAGTGAGCAACCGACCATCCTTAGCAAAATTCCTAAATATAAGTTCCATAACTTAAAAAGGAAAAATAAGGGTTGTGGCTTATTCAAATGAATTACAAAATCAACTCAATATCATAGAAATAAGCTACATAGAGTTTGGCCACACTTGTTCTGATAGAAAAAAAAATCAATTTCAGTATGTGGCAAACTAATTAAAGATAAATTATTATTTAGCTCTTGAAATTTGATCTAATTAACGATTTCATCTCTCCATTTTAAAAAACTAATTAAATAATCTGTCACATTTATTTCCATTAATAATTACTTTTTTACAATTAGCCAAAACAAATTTTAGTAGTGAAATGAAAATTTTAATAGTTAAAGTACTAAAATACACTTGATTATAAGAAAAAGAAAATAACATTCACATATATATATATATATATATATATATATATATATATATATATATATATATATATATATATATATACATATATATATATATATATACATATATATATATACATATATATATATATATATATACATATATATATATATATATACATATATATATATATATATATATATATACATATATATATATATATATACATATATATATATATATATATATATATATATATATATATATATATATATATATATATATATATATATATATATATATATATATATATACATATATATATATATATATATATACATATATATATATATATATATATATATATATATATATATATATACATATATATATATATATATATACATATATATATGTATATATATATATATATATGTATATATATATATATATATATGTATATATATATATGTATATATATATATATATATGTATATATATATATATATATATGTATATATATATATATATATATATATATATATATATATATATATATATATATATATATATATCTACATCTCCAGTTCAATCAGCAACGGCAATGATGATTTGGAGCCATCTAAATCAGCACCGACAAGCTTCATACTTGGATGATCCAAGTTTTGCAGGACCAATGGATCCCCTGTATGTTGCACCTCAGCATTATGACCCCTTTCGCCTTCATAAATTCTTCGTGCAACTCTAACATGTTCTTGATCAATGTTTGCATCAGATTCCATGACTACTCTTGTGAAAACACCTCTCCAGAAAGGAAGATATTCAGAAATAGCAAGAGTGAAACCCTAAGATAAATCACCACTACTTGAAAATAGAAACTTCAATTCTCAATCACCAATTGCCAAAAAAAAAAAAAAAAACACTTCAATCTAAATCATACTTAAACTTCTCGCCAAACCCTAACATAGAAAGCAATCCGAAAAAAAATTCCTAACTTATGTATACAAACCCTAACAAATCAACAATGTTCAAGAATAAACCTCATAAAATCATCTTTTAAGAATCAATCAAACGAAATCAAAGGAAAAACCTAAATCTTGATCTAGAGTAAATGAATAATTCTCTCACTCTTCCCTCTTTTGATCTTTAAAAAAACAAGGATTTCCTTGCGTTTGATCTCTATATATATCCTAAGATCTATCCATAAACCTGCTCTAATACCATGAAAACTCATCAAGCTTCTATTCTAGCTCGCTAAAGTTCGTAGTAAAAAAGTTTGATTGAGGGAGAAAAGAATCTGAGATTAGGGTTTCATTCATCTGAAAAATAAGTATAATATTCCTTTTATATATCAGAAATGAAAAGACTAAAATACCCTTTAATAACTATGACAATTTTACATGAAAATATTTACATAAACAATATAAATATATTTACATTTGATAAGACTTTATAATGCTATTATTTTCAGTCTTAATTTCTTTTTACTATTGTAAATAATATGGTAACTTAATGCATTTACTGTCTTTTTCTTGTTAGGTGCTATAAAAATAGAAAAGTCAAGATTTAGCACAAAATACGGAGAATCACGTAACTGCTGCCAGGAGAATCGGTTTTTGCTAAGGCGAGGGCACGTTCAAGGGAATTACGCAACTGCCAGTATTTGAATTCAAATATTTTGAAATAGGATAAAAAGATCTGATTGTATTTTGAAAAATAAGGGCTGTTAGCTGATTTTTGGGGATACTTTGTAGAGCATATTAGGGAAGAAAATATTATAAATAAGGAGAAAGTCAAAGATAGAAGGGAGCAATTATTCAAAGAAAAAAAATACCAGAATTTTATTTTATTTTTCTTCTTTATAGCAATTTAGTTTTTATGGCCTTTAGTGGTTAAATTTCTTTATCTTGGCTGAAGCACTTGAAGCCAATGTGAATTCTGTTTGTGAGATTTCTTATTTTTAATGATAGTAATTTCTTTTCCAAATATTGAATGTCCTTTTGTGATTATTTCTATAACTGATTTTTATTTCTTTCTAAGGTGCACATTAGCTTAGGAATCGAAATGGTTATTTGCTAGATTAAATGTTAGCGTACGTAAAAGTGCAACCTCTTTAATCACTAGTAGCAATAAGAATTTAAAGTTTACTTCATAAGAAACTTAAGTTTTTGAAAGAATATTCATCTCAATTACAGGTAGTACCATGTGTTACTTGGTTGTGTTTATTGGTTTTTCTAATTCTTAATGCTAATCTTTGGTTAAATCTTTCATCGTACTTAAGGTTATCAATTGTTAAGGTTTGAGTAAAATACATGTTTTTACTTAAATAAACATAAGGAAAAACAAATAGATTTCTATCACAACAAATATTTGAAAGGAATTTTACCAAACCTTATGTGTCAATGATCAAACGAATTCCATTGGTGGAAAGTGTGGAAGACCAAGGTCAGTTTTCTATTGATTCTTTTATATAAATATTTGTTTAGTTCATTCTATTTTATTTCATTAACTTATCATTCAAACCCCCTTTTTATCCCATTGCTGTGATTTATTTTGCCATAACCCAAACTCCTCGTGGGATTGACTCTTTCTTACCATTAACTGCATATTTTTATTTTGGAAAGACATAATTAATTTGGTTGCAGGCGACAGCATTCACCAAATTTTGGCGCCGTTGCCAGGGAGTTTTATGGTTTATGCATAATATGCATTCGTCATGGCAAAAGGATTTTCAATTTGATCCAGAGATAGAGAAGACAGCCAAACAGCTGCGAAAAGCGACTAAACTCAAGAAATCGAATTCGACAACTGCAACTATACCATCCAATTCATCACCGATCTTTGAGGCTGAGTTAGCAAGGACCAAACTTGATTTTGGGGCTGTAGAAATTAACTTTCCAGTACCTGAAACAACTGAGAACATGGCTGTCAACCAAACTTTAAGAGAGCTTGCTGCTTCAGATTTAAATCAACAACCCCATTGCATTACTTTTCCTAATTTGGATGCTAATGCAACCTTTGAATTACAATCTAGATTAATTCATCTTTTACCATTATTTCATGGTCTTGCAGGTGAGGATCCTCACAAACATCTCAAAGAATTTCATATGGTTTGTACAGGAATGAAGCCGAATGGAGTAACTGAAGAGCAAATCAAGATGAGAGCTTTTCCTTTTTCTTTAAAGGGAGATGCAAGAGATTGACTTTACTATCTACCATCTGGGAGTATTACCACATGGAATGAGATGAAGAAACAGTTCTTGGGAAAATTTTTGCCAGCTTCACGGGCTGCCAACATTAGAAAGGACATTTGCGGTATAAGACAACATAGCGGTGAATCGTTGTATGAGTATTGGGAGAGTTTCAAGAAGCTTTGTGCAAGCTGTCCACACCATCAAATAAGTGACTAGCTCCTCATTCAACACTTTTATGAGGGACTTCTATCAATTGATAGAAGTATGATTGATGCGGCTAGTGGAGGCACATTAGTTGATAAAACACCCAACGAAGCTCGTACTTTGATCGTTAATATGGCATCAAATTCACAACAATTTGGAACCCGAATGAACCAACCATCTCGGTAAGTGAATGAGGTAAATGTTTCTTCACTTGAAAAGCATATTGATGATCTTACCTCTCTTTTTCGTCAAATGGCAATACGAAAAACAGAATCTGCCAAAGCTGGCAAAATTTGTTCGGCTGTTAGACATCTAACAGACATGTGCCCGACACTCTAAGAAGAGTAAGCTGAAGTGAATGCTGCTGGAAATTTTTATGGTCAGGCCCAGCGCAATTATAACCCATATTCAAATACATATAACTTAGGTTGGAAGGATCATCCTAACCTTCGATATGGGAATGCACAAGCCAACCAACCAGCAGGTAATCACCAGCAGTTCAGGCCATCATTTTAGCCCAGACAGCAACAACACGTGCAAACATCTGATTCAGGTATGTCTCTTGAGGATATTGTAAAATCTTTAGCTTCTAACACTCTTAAATTTCAGCAAGAGACAAAATCCAGCATCCAACATTTGGAGAACCAGATGAGCCAAATAGCTACTGCCATAAGTCGTTTGGACGTGCAAAGTTTGAACAAACTACCATCTCAAACGGTAATCAATCCGAAGGAGAATGCAAGTGCAATTTTATTGTGAAGTGGAAAGGAAGTGGAGCAACTAACAAAGGTGATGCCCACTAACAAATCACAAGGAAAAGAGGTAAAAAATTCTGACCACTTGGAAAATGGTGAGTTAAAAGGTAAACCTTCTTCTTTTCCTTTGGTTGAGTATAACATTGAGCCACCTTTTCCTAATGCTTTGAAAGGAAACCAGAAAATTGATCATAATTCTGAATTACATGAGACTTTTAGCAAGTGTGTAATAAATATTCCTCTCTTTAATGCAATTAAGCAAATTCCACGTTATGCAAAGTTTTTAAAGGAACTTTTCACAACAAAAAGAAAGCAGAAATTGAAAAAGCCTGAAAAGGTAAAGGTGGAAAAAAATGTTTCATCCATCATTCAGGGAAATCTTCCAAAAAAAATTCAAAGATCCAGGTATGTTTTGCATCCCTTGTACAATTGGTGATACAAAAATAGAAAAGGCTATGCTTGACTTAGGAGCTTCAATTAATGTAATGCCTTATTCTATTTATTTGGCTTTTAATCTAGGACCTCTAGAAAAAACTGGAGTTGTAATTCAATTGGCAGATAGATCAAATGCTTATCCTATGGGTCTTGTTGAGGATGTTCTTATCCAAGTAAATAAATTAATTTTTTTAGCTGATTTTTATGTTCTTGACATGGGAAATAATGACCAACTAGCAACTATTTTGTTAGGAAGACCATTCTTGAAAACTGCCAAAACAAAAAAAGATGTTGATAAAGGTACTCTTATCATGGAATTTGATGGAGAAATTGTTCAAATGAACATCTATGATGCTATGAAATATCTTGATGTTGATTATCTTGTGTATTCAGTTGATGTAATTGATTGTTTAGTACAGGATGTTTTTAATTTTGAGGGAAGAGATATGTTGGAGATAGCAAACCGTGAACACCTTGAGGAAGAAAATGATAAACTGAACTGGAGTCCAGAATTGTAGGAGGCAGTAGCAGAACTGAATGAATTTTCAGAACTCAAACAGTCAGGTAACCAGTTCAACACAAAATTAGGTGTGCCCACGCTTAACAAAAAGTTAGTTCTTTCTGTTTTGCAAGCACCAAAGGTAGATTTGAAACCCCTTCCAGCTCATCTTAAGTATGCATACCTTGGTCCAGAGCAAACTTTACTAGTGATAATTTCTAGCAAACTGAATGCAGAACAAGAAAGAAAGTTGGTGGAGGTGTTAAAGCAACATCAAACCGCCATAGGATGGACCATTGCGGACATAAAAGGGATAAGTCCCTCTACTTGTATACATCGAATTTTGCTAGAGGAAGGGGCTCAACCAATTCGACAACCACAACGCAAGCTCAATCCACCTATAATGGAGGTGGTAAAAAAGGAAATTCTCAAGTTGCTTCAAGTTGGTGTAATCTATCCAATTTCAGACAGTAAATGGGTAAGCCCAATTCAAGTGGTTTCAAAAAAGACAGGTATCACAGTGGTAAGGAATCAAAATGATGAATTAGTACGTACCCGTGTTCAAAATGGGTGGCGGGTTTGTATAGATTATAGGAAACTAAATGATGTAACCCACAAAGACCATTTTCCTTTACCTTTTATGGACCAAATGTTAGAAAGATTGGCTGGACATGCATATTATTGTTTTCTTGATGGTTTTTTAGGATATTTTCATATAGCAATTGCCCTAGAAGACCAAGAGAAAACAACATTTACTTGCCCATTTAGAACTTTTGCATATAAGCGTATGCCTTTCAGGACTTGCAACGCACCGGCTACTTTTCAACGGTGTATGGTTAGTATATTTTCATATTATGTTGAGCATATTATGGAAATTTTCATGGATGATTTTATTGTTCATGAAGATTCATTTGAAAATTGCCTGCATAATTTAACCCTGATTTTGCAAAGATGCATTGAAACTAACCTAGTTTTGAACTTTGAAAAGTGCCATTTTATGGTAGACCAAGGCATAGTCTTGGGCCATTTAGTGTCATCTAAAGGTATATGTTGCGCGATTTCTGCAAGTGCATAGGTCGTGAACAAGTAATATAGTAGTGAAATAAGTGTTGATCCCACGAGGAAGGGTTGACAAGTACCAAAATTAAGATTACTCTATTATTTAGAAAATCAACTATGAGAATTTATATTTTAAGCTAAAGTGAAATTTAAGTAAATAAATAATGATAAATATGAAATAAAATTAAAGGTTTAGGATTTAGAATTCATCAATTGATCACATATGATTTTTTTATAATTTTTATATGGATTATTTTTGTTGGAATTAATGATTAGATTTTCCTAAATTATATGATGTTCTCTCTCAAGATACAACATGTGTGTTCATATTAACCTTACGTCTACTCTCGTGATCATAAACAATTAACACAAACCCATTAAGTTTTATGGAAATCCTTTTAAAAATCACAAAGGAGTATTCTTATCTCTAAGCAATACATTCCCTAGGTCAATTATCCTAATAAACTAATATTGTGCTTCCACTCTCGCTACTTCACACAATATCTTAAATCATGCAATTAATGGCCAGTTAATTACAAGCATTAAGTTCTAAGATAAAAGATTAATTCCAACAATCAAATCCAATCAATTAAATATAAATAATCATATGCAAATCAAAAGATTACATCTAAATCCTAGAAAATAAAATTAGCTATTCATAATTAAAAAGAAAGAAATAATTAAATTAACAATAAAAATAATAAACATAATAATAACTTATAATTAAATTTAAGAATAGAGTTTAGAGAGAACTTGTTTTGGGATACAATCTTTGATGAACTCAAGCTTCCAAAAACTCCTCCTCTTGATCAAAATAAAAAATAAAACTAATCTACTCTAAGAAAACATATAAAAATCTCTCTCTATATATATATTTTTTATGGATTTTCTTTGATGCCCTTTCCCTTTGCCAAGCATGGTATTTATAGACATGTTTGGTGGAAGAATTCAAGTTCCATTAAAATTCTTACATCAAAAATTCAACATTGATGGTTAGGTTGGCCACCAACCATTGAATTCCTTCATCAATATTCAAAAATGGTTAGATTGGCTACCAACCATTGAATTTTGGCCACCAACCATTGAATTCCTTCATCAATATTCAAAAATGATTAGGTTGGCTACCAACCATTGAATTTTGGCCACCAACCATTGAATTTATTTCTCATGGATTGAAAACTTGAATCATTGCTTGCATCATTATTTTTATTGCATCATTTTGATCTGCAAAAATAAAATAAAAATACTTAAAATATGTTATAATTTATTTATAAATTGTAGAACTATTTATTTCTAAAAATAAGTAATAATATTATTGCATTCTTGAGAATTGAGCTAAAATTTAAGTTTAAACAATTAAAATAACTCTAAAAATATAGAGTTATCAGTATAGAGGTAGATAAGGCAAAAATTAATGTTATTCAATCATTACCTTACCCCACAAATGTGCGGGAAGTGCGTTCTTTTCTTGGTCATGCAGGTTTCTATCGGCGCTTCATCAAAAATTTCTCTCGGATCGCCTTGCCTTTATGCAAATTATTGCAAAAAGATGCCGCCTTTGAGTTTGATGCAAATTGCAAGCTTGCATTTGACACTTTGAAAGTGGCCTTAACTTCAACTCCAGTTATTCAAGCACCAAATTGGAATCTACCTTTTGAAATCATGTGCGACGCAAGTGACCATGCTGTAGGAGCTGTGTTAGGTCAACGAGTTGGGAAATCACCTCATGCTATATATTATGCCTCAATGACCTTAAATGATGCACAAAAGAATTATTCAACAACTGAAAAAGAGCTTCTAGCTGTTGTTTTTGCTTTAAAAAAATTTCGTTCTTATTTGTTAGGAACTAAAGTTGTTGTTTATTCAGATCATGCAACTCTTAGGTATTTATTGACAAAGAAAGAAGCAAAACCAAGACTCATACGGTGGATTCTCTTGCTAAGTGAGTTCGACTTGGAGATAAAAAACAAAAGTGGGGCGACTCAGGGCTTTCAGCCTCCACATCCACGTACTCCATAGTTTTTTTTTAAACAACTTCTCTCCCACCATCAATCCAGAGAAGCTTTCTTATCCCTCTTTGTTTTTAATTTCAGAATTTATTTTTGTGGTTATTATGACAACATTGAGGACAATGTTTTGATTAGGTGTGGGGGGGAGCTAACTTGGGCATATTATATTTTGCTTTTTATTTTGCAGTTTTTGCCAATTCTATTTTGAGTAAAACAAATTGAGTACACACTAAGAGATTTAGCTTATAATGTATGGGAGTCACATCTACTAAGTGATTGAATTGATAGGGAATGCACATTGAACTGAATTTTGAAAAAAAAAAAAAAAACAAAAAGTATTGTAAGAAGTAGAGGTGAATTGATTTAGCCTGTGAGCTTTTGAGCAAATAAAAGATTGAAATATTCATATCAATCTATATTTTTCTTGTTGTGTGATACTTTTTCTTTGTGAATATATCTATAGAACTTGCTTTGAACCATTTTGAGGTCACACCAATATGTACATGCATGAATATGATTAAGGCCTTCTTTGTTTAGCCTTTGAACTTAAACAGCCTGCCCAAATAAATTATCCTTAGTTACCTCTTTTGAGCCTTTTAACCCTTCTTTCTTTGAATTTAAACCGATAATTTTTAACTTAACTTTTTTCATTAAAATCTCTTACCCAACCATGGAGTTTTAGTATGACATAATTTTGTTTTAAAAAGAAGAAATTATTGTTACATTTTTATTTTTGTTTAAAGATCACTTTAAGGGTGTAAATATGCTCTTATTGATGAAATATAAAAAAAAAATCTACTACTGAATGTTTGTTCAAAAACATAGATGTAAAAAAAAAAAAGAAAAAAAAAAGAGAGAAGAAATTCAGCAAAAAGGTTTTTGTGCTTTAGAAATTCCTCTTTAGAAGTGATCTTCATTTTGCTTTATAGTTCTTTGAAAAATAATGTCTTACTATAATTTCATGGTTTTTCACCCAAAAGAAAAATCCCTTGTTTCAAACCTGAACCTATAACCCCATTACAACTGTAATAAAAGTCCTTTTGATTTATGCATGTGTGTATTTTTCAGTGATGGAGATTTGGTGTATAAGCAAGCTTATGGTAGATTATTTACATTTGAAAAGTCTGGGTGAAACACTAAATCCTCAAACACATGAGTGACAACTGTTAGGAATTCACCGAAACTTCTTACAAGCTTTTGAATTTGATTATTTCGTTTGAGAATTCTTGTGTATATTCCTTTGAAATTCAGTTATGGTGTATGTTGTGATTTCAATCTTAATTGGTCTAAATTCTAAGGTGTGTATTCTTTTTGAATTAATGAGAAATGAATTGGTAAAGTCTGTTGTGAGAAGTAGATATGGTTTGCCCGAGGACGAGCAAAAGAATGATGTGGGGGAATTTGATAAGACTTTATAATGCTATTATTTTCAGTCTTAATTTCTTTTCACTATTGTAAATAACATGTTAACTTAATGCATTTACTGTCTTTTTCTTGTTAGGTGCTATAAAAATAGAAAAGTCAAGATTTAGCACAAAATATGGAGAATCACATAACTGCTGCCAGGAGAATCGATTTTTGCTAAGGCGTGAGCACGTTCAAGGGAATTACGCAACTGCCAGTATTTGAATTCAAATATTTTGAAATAGGATAAAAAGATCTTATTGTATTTTGAAAAATAAGGGCTGTTAGCTGATTTTTGGGGATACTTTGTAGAGCAGATTAGGGAAGAAAATATTATAAATAGGGAGAAGGTCAAAGATAGAGGGGAGAAATTATTCAAGGAAAAAAATACCAGAATTTTATTTTATTTTTCTTCTTTTACAGTAGTTTAGTTTTCATGGCCTTTAGTGGTTAAATTTCTTTATCTTGGTTGAAGCACTTGAAGCCAATGTGAATTCTGTTTGTGAGATTTCTTGTTTTTAATGATAGTAATTTCTTTTCCAAGTATTGAATGTCCTTTTGTGATTATTTCTATAACTGATTTTTATTTCTTTCTGAGGTGCACATTAGCTTAGGAATCAAAATGGTTATTTGCTAGATTAAATGTTAGCATACATAAAAGTGCAAACTCTTTAATCACTAGTAGCAACAAGAATTTAAAGTTTACTTCGTAAGAAACTTGAGTTTTTGAAAGAATATTCATCTCAATTACAGGTAGCACCGTGTATTACTTGGTTCTGTTTGTTGGTTTTTCTAATTCTTAATTCTAATCTTTGGTTAAATCTTTCGTCGTACTTAGGTTATCAATTGTTAAGGTTTGAGTAAAATACATGTTTTTACTTAAATAAACATAAGGAAAAACAGATAGATTTCATCACAACAAATATTTGAAAGGAATTTTACCAAACCTTATGTGTCAATGATCAAACGAATTCCATTGGTGGAAAGTGTGGAAGACCAAGGTCAGTTTTCTATTGATTCTTTTATATAAATATTTTTTTAGTTCATTCTATTTTATTTCATTAACTTATCATTCAAAACCCCTTTTTATCCCATTGCCGTGATTTATTTTGCTATAACCCAAACTCCTCGTGGGATTGACTCTTTCTTACCATTAACTACATATTTTTATTTTGGAAATACATAATTAATTTGGTTGCAGGCGACAGCATTCACCAACATTTACAGCCACAAATCACAATGGGGCTGGTGATAATGGTAACTGTCGGTCTGGGTGTATGTAGAGTAAACATAGAGACTGACTTGCATGAACATGGCTATGGATTTTGGATTAGGATGAAGAAGATAATGGTGTTTTCGTAAATTTATCATGTTGAATTATAAATTTTGGATCTTGATGGTAAATTATGAATTTAGCCTTGATGAAAATTATTTGGCCATCACGTGCAAGTGGGCATAAAAATTAAAAAAAAAAAAAAAGGATCTGCTTGTACCACATCAACACTGATTGATGTCCTTAGCGCTTTAAACCCCATATTACTAACAGAAAAAAATCTCAAACCCCATTTTGTGCAAAAAAATTTCATAGACCCCAAAGCATCAAAAGGTCAAACTACAATATACTTTTCTATACTTTCCCCTATAAATTAAGGAGAAACTCAATTATAATTATAGATAAGTGACAATTAAACATGGAAGATATAATTTTCTATTTTGTTCCTTTGATCCTTCCCTTTCTCCTTCTTACCTTAAAATCTTATTCAAAAACAAGAACACAACACAAAAAAAACCTCCCACCAAGCCCACCTTCTCTTCCAATTATAGGCCATCTTCATCTCATCAAGCTTCCTTTCCATCGATCACTTGATAATCTTTCACATAAATATGGTAAAATCATCTGTCTGCGGTTTGGTTCCCGGAAAGTCCTGGCTGTATCATCACCAACACTTGTCGAAGAATGTTTGACAAAAAAACGACGCCATTTTCGCCAATCGTCCTCCTTTAACTTTCTTCCAGCATGTATCCTACAACAACACCACACTCGGAACAGCCCCGTATGATGACCATTGGCGTAACATACGCCGCATAAGTGCTCTTGAAGTCTTTTCATTGAAACGCATTAATGCTTTTGTAGGCATTCGAAGGGAAGAAATTAGGCTTTTCCTTAACAAGATAAATAATTTTAACACAAGCCATGATTTTGTTAAGGTAAAGTTTAATAAACAAGTACTCATGGAGCTAACATTTAATATAATCATGCGAATGGTGGCCGGAAAGAGGTATTATGGTGAGGATGTGACCGGGAAGGACAAAGAAGAGGCAGAGCAATTTACAGAAATAATAAGTGAGATTTTTGAATCTGCGGGAGCGTTATATCTTGGAGATTTCTTGCCTTGCAATGGATTGATTATGGGGGATTCTTGAAGAGAGCAAAGAGACTTGGTAAAAGACTTGATAGGCTATTGCAAGGTCTTATTGATGAACATATAGTTGATCATGAAAAGAACACAATGATCAGCCATCTTCTTTCTTTGCAAGTATCAGAACCAGAGCATTATACAGATCAAATTATCAAGGGTCTAATTACGGTAAGTGATGACTCTCTTTCTAAGCTCTTTTTTCTTTTATTTTATTTTTTAAAATTGCAATTTATGTTGTATTTTTTTTCTTGTAATTGAGGTATATATTAGCTTTTTTAATTATTATATAATTATTTTAATCGACATATAATAAGAAACAGAGAAATATTTAAAAGAGGGATTAGGAGAAAATTAATTATAATTAGGGGAGAAAATAATTAACTAAGAAATTCCTAAATTAATGTGGAAAATATCTCATTGGTTATTTGTTAGTGCACTCAACGAATTCAATAATTGATGTATCAAAAGGATATATATTTTCTTTTTTGTGATTTTTATTTTCCAGTCTTTTTCTGGTAAATGCTCTATTATGAGATGAATATTTATTTTGGGAAAGTTATTAAAAGTAACTATTAATTAATTGCATCCTTTCTATTAATAAATTTATGGATAATTTTAAATAATATAATTGTATTTGATAAAATAAAGGTAATTATATAATTTTTGACATAATTTATGATATAAAATAAGGGTAACTGTTATTTTTTTATTTCTTAATTATTATATAATATGTACAAATTACATTGATTGCGTCAATTTTTTTTTTTTTTTTTTTTTTGGTACTAAGTTTATCTCTGATAATCCATAATGTAAATTAAGTATTAATTGCCAACAAATATTTATTATTGTTAAATGTACACAGGATATTATAGTTGCTGGTAGCGAAACATCAGCTGTTACATTAGAATGGGCAATGTGTAATCTGCTTAACAACCCAAAAATTTTGGAAAAAGCAAAAAACGAGGTGGACATAAACATTGGTGAAGAAAGCTTGATGGATGAATCAGATATTTCCAAATTACCCTATCTTCAAAATGTCATAACAGAGACCTTAAGATTATATCCAGTAGCTCCATTACTTGTTCCACATTTTTCATCTCAAGATTGTAGTGTTGGAGGATACCATGTAGAACCCAATACAATGCTACTTATTAATGCTTGGGCTATGCATAGAGATCCTGAGTTATGGGATGATGCTACTAAGTTTAAACCAGAAAGGTTTGAGAATCCTATTGGTCAGGGTACTCAGTCCTACAAGTTAATCCCTTTTGGCTTTGGAAGAAGGTCATGCCCTGGGATGGGTCTAGCCAACCGTTTCTTAGGGCTTGCTTTGGGGTCTATGCTTCAGTGCTTTGAATGGAAAAGGATAAGTGACCAAGAAATTGATATGTCTGAAGGGACTGGACTAACCATGCCTAAGGTTAACCCACTAGAGGCAATGTGCAAGGCACGTAGTATCATGAAAAATATGTCGTTTTCTTCGTCTTCCTGAAGCGTTTTTCATGATATATGTAATCCAATTAGCAATTTATGTGTATTCAAAACTGTCATCCAATAGCCTACAGTTCAAAGTTATCACATCATGAAATAAAATAGGGACGGTAACGCTCATACACTTTAGCAAGCCATGTTTAGAGGACTTAAACTATAGTTATATAAATTACTAAAATTATATAACAAAATTTCATAAATTATATATAAATTACATATGTTCACATTATGTGGCAAAAAATATTGCAACCAAATATCACTTAATTTCTATCAAGAACTTATTTGGAATAAATTTAATTGTAATTGCATGAAATATATATATATATATATATATATATATATATATATACACACACATTATGTACCAAAAATAATTGCTTTCAGAATAATTTAAAGCCTCCAAATATAGCCTTATTATAGTGTGAGCAGTGACAACACGGTGGCTTTCACTTTTCACTCTACTTAGATATTTCAATAAAATAGGTAATCAAATTATTTCAGTAGTTTCAACTCTGCTCTCATAAACCTTTGTCCTTTTCTTTGCGAACATCGAATTCATTCTCAAACTTTCCAAGCTTAACAAGTTCACATCTCAAGGGGTGGACTGTGAGGAGTTCAAATAAAAATCAAATCAACGCCAACTTAAATTCACAAGCTTAATATTGACTTGCAAGTTTATATTGATCAATTCGAACTTTGGACCATATGAATATATATAATGTATGAAAAAAAAATACTTAAAACTTTTCTTATCGCCCAAATCGTATTGAATAATTTTATGTTTGTGGGTTTTTGAAATTAATTAATTTTTGAAAAAAATCCAATTAAAAAACAAAAAAAAAAAATTAGATCAAACACTAAATCCTTTCCCTTCCATCATATGTAAACATCTGATCAAAATTAGTTAATTCGTTCAATTCAATTTGAGTAGCAGCACCTATAATCATACATAAGCAATAAGCAACCAGCGTGGAAAGATACATTTTTCTATTTAGTTGTTTTGGTCTTTCCCTTTCCCCTTCTTCCCTTAAAATTTTAGTAAAAAACAAGGGCAACAACCCCAAACTTTTAAATAAAAATAAAAATAAAATAAAAATAAAAATAAAAATAAAATGAAATGAAAAGTGAAAACAGAGAAAATTTTGGTTGGAACAGGTGACCAAATGAAATTTTAAATAGTTTTTGACCATTATGCCGAATCCAAATCCTTGTTAAATCGTTACCTTAAACCAATTATTAATAATATGGAAAGCACAAACACTACAAGATACTACCGATTCACTGACCAAAAATTCAGTTAGCAAGACACAATACCAACCAAATAAAAATTTCAGTGTACCACTAGACAGTAAACCAATACCGACCGAATTTTTGAACTGGTCGGTAAATTTACCTACTGAAAATGTATCACTAATCATATACGTCAGTCGATAAATGCATTTTAAAAATGTACATTTAAATGTGAACGTAGTCAAAAAATGCCCGGTAAATAAAATAAGATAATAAAACATAAATATATTCGATCGGCAAATTAGTTGGTAAATATAATTAAATAATAAAAAAATTAAGTTTATTGTTTTACGAACCATTGAGACAGCGGGCTGGACTGGATGGTGGGAGGACAGGAGAGCAACAGAAGAACCAGAGAAAGAGAGAAGGAGTGAAGAAGAAAAGAGAGGAAGAAGAAAGAACATATGGGTTATATATAAACACATTTACTAACCAACTCGCAGACCATTACCCATCAAATTAAATATGCATTAAATATTTATCGACTAAATTAGCTATAAAATGCCACGTGTCAAAAACAAATTGTCAATAATCGGTTGGCAAATCTTTAAACTTTTAGTATATTTTTTATTATACTTACAGACAATTTTATCAACCATTTATTTTTGACATGTAGCATTCGACAGCTAATTCGATTGGTAAATTTAATGCCATCGCCTGACTTTTGATTTACAGTCGGTCAATAATCGGTCGGAAAAGCATTAAACTTTTGGTATTTTTTACTAATTTGGGAACCGATTTACTCTTAACATATGACAGTTGATAGCTAATTTAGTTGGTATTGGTGTATGACTTTTGGTTTACGTTCGGTTGGTAATTGGTGTTAAAATGGTTAGTAAATTAAATGCCAACTATTTTCGCCAAACTCCCCAACCAATTTTATCTCTCGGTAATTTTAGCTTGTATTTCATTTATATTTTGGTTATATTTTTTTAGTTTCACTTATAGTCAATACTTGGTCAGTAAGTTCGGTCATTGTATCAGTTATTCGTTGTAGTGAAAGTTGACTCTAAATTTCTAGATAAGTAAACAAATGAAAACTCAAAATCTATAACTCAAGCTCTACTAAGCACCTTTCTCCTTTACTCTCAGTCTCCTAGGCCTTCTTTTATTTAACTATCCCTTCTTTTTTTATTTTATTTTATTTTTGATACCAGGGATAGGAAATATCCAACATAAATATTATAGGCTACACAACATAGAGTAGCCTTCACATGTAATATCTTTCACCAAATTAATAATAATTATTTGTGATATAAAAGACTTTAACCTAAGACTTTCTAATTCCCATACCCTAAAAGGAATAAGAAGACCAATTAGACCACATTCTCAACAGATATTCACGCTATTCACTCTCATAAAAAAAAAAAAAAAGACAAAACAAAATCCTCTTCTCTCTTTTTCGTAAAAAATTCTAAAACTTAACAATAAGGAATCAACGATTTTCGCAAGGTAAGAATTCCTCTACGCTAAATCTTTTCAATTTTTTATGGGCTAATTATTACAGTAGCTATTTTAAAAAAAATATTAAAATTGTTGTTGTTCAATTTTGGAAGGTTTGGCTAAGGCTAGTAGAAGGGGATTGGAATTATCTTTGTAAATTAAGGTGAGAAGAATTATTTTCTCAAATTAATTTCTATTTTTATTTTTTTACAGCAATTAAAAATGTATAAAAATCATGGCAATGTGGTGTTGATTGGTTTAATTAGTAGAATGGGATGTGTATTTGTTGAATTAAGAAAAGAATTATGCCTAGGAATATAAAAGGAAGTTAATTGCAAACAAAGTATGATTGCTAGCGAAGAACATGATTAATTAAAAAAAAAAATTATGCATGAACCATTCTGCCAAAAGGGGAAATTAATTCCCAAGTTCTATAATTTAAAATTAGGGACTTTCCAATTATTCTTGAAACTTCATGAACAATTTAAAATTAGGGACTTTCCAATGGAATTTCAAAATTATTCTTGAAACCTTCATGAACAATTTAAAATTAGGGACCTTCCAATTAAAGTTAATTAATTAAGCTTAGTTCTAATTAAAATTATGTAATTAAATAAATAATTAAACAATTAAACAATAAAATTTGAAATTGATAACAAGAAAACAAGCAATCAAAGGATGGGCAAGTTAAAACCTTTTGAGGGGTGAGCTCTAGATCTTAGAATTGGGTTTCTAATTAAGTTAAATATAAACATCAAATTAAGGATATAATTATAAAATTAAATAAATTAATTAAGATTTTATAAAGTCAATTAGTATGAATAAGTCAAATATTAAGACTTCCATTAGGGGGTACCTTTAGTATAGGGTTGATCTTAAAAAATCAAAATCAAAAGTTTGACTATGACCTAAGATGAATTAAAACATATTATAAATATATTAAAATAATATTAAAATATTTAATCATCAAGATTAAATATCAAAATAAAGTAAAATATTAAAGGTTGACCTTGTTTGACCAAAAATTCATAGTGGGACTAGGAGTTCTAATTCAAGTCAACCACTTGAGATAAGTAAGAATATGCATAAATGATAACTTATTTAATATATGAATTAAATAAGAACTATTTAATTTATGTTGTAGAGGTTAAAGAGGTTCAAACCTTGCGATCCACTTAACTTAGCTAATTAGGAGCTGAGGAGTCAAAGGTGAGTTGTAATGCACACTCCTATTTCTTTGCAAATGTGAAATGATTTCTTTGAGATTGAATAATTTCCTCATGATTTCATGCCCATGGATTGATTTTGATTTCACAAGCTATGTTTGCCCAAAAGTCCCACCTTAAGTAGGACTCTTTCTTAAGTTGATTGTTTGAACCCAAAATTCATATTAAGCTATATTATGACTTGTAGTGACATTGTGAACCTTAAACCAAGTTTTTCAAGCTAAGTAGGACTCTTTCATAAGAGTCCTAATATAAGTTAAACTTTTACTATGTATATGTTATTGTTTATTTTCTAAGTATGCAGAAACATCCCTTCTCAATATGGGATAAACATTGGACTTGTGCATATTGTATACCTATGGATAAGGCAAAGTATCTAGATTTCGGCTAGTAGGGGTCCAATATTGCTAGCCATAGGACTTGATCAATCTTATGCTATAAGTTGAGCAGAGAAGGCGATAGCCCCTACTCTTAAGTTAATATAAATTATAAGTTTTTTCTGCTACCCTATCATTTATTTCTCATTTTCACAACCAAGCTATGTTATTGAGCCTATGTTTATTTTCTTACATACCTTGTGTGTGCATCTACTCTTACTGAGTCTTCTACTCACCCTTTTCTATGTTTATATATTTCAGAATGGCAAGATTAATCAAGGTAACTACTTGAGTGGTTGCTTTGCCTAGAAGATAGTAGAGTTCTCTTCATCCATATGCATAATGAACTTGAATTTAGTGCTATGGGGGTAATAAGCGAAGTACTTGAGAATTGATGTTTTGTGGTTTTAAGTTTAGGATTATTTGGACTTTTATTTTGTTGAGTTATTTTTTTAAATGTTTTCTTTTAACTTTGGTTTATGAGAATTATTTTTAAGATGTAAGAAGTTTATAGGCCTATTCTGCAAATTTTATAAGTTGTTACTTAATTAAATAAGATATGGGTATTTGATAAGTAATTTTACATAAGTTAAGGATTATACGGGTGTGGGTGACCTTATATCTTCCGTGTCCTAGGATCGTCATAGCTCCCCAAGTCAGGTTGTGACATTATCAATATTTAATTCTAATCTTACACCTACTATCGTGGTTGCAAGAAATGAGATTAAACTCATTAAGTGCAATAGAAAACTAAATAATTCACCACCTAGGCAATACCCATATGTCTATGAAGTATTAATCCTAAGTTTGTTCTTCCCATAAACTAATGTTAAACTTTCACTTTTGCTACTTCATACAATACCTTAGATTGTGTAAAAGGTGACCAAACAATTGCACACTTAAAGCATAAAGAAAAACAATTTAATTCAATATGAATGAATAAATGATAAGTGTATATGAATTCAATAACAATCAACCAAAATCCGTCTAAACCCTAGAAAAATTAATTTAGCTACTCATAATTAATTCAATGAAAGAACAAATTGAATAAATCCAATAACAATCCATGAATTCAATAAAACTAAAGGAATAAAGAAATAATTAAGGTTTAGAAAACTTCTAAGAGATGGAAATTCTTGAATCTTGAAGATGGAAATCACAATCTTCTAGCCTCAAAACCCCAGTTGTCTGTCCTTTTCCTCTGCAGCTGTCCTTCTTTTCTCTCTTTTTTTTAGAAAACACAATTCTCCTTCCCTAAAATCTGTCAAGCACCATTCTCCTCAAATTTTCTGTTCTTTCCTCTTTAAAATCCTTGTTTTCCTTTTCCTTATCTGATCCCCCTAATTTAAGGTGGGTCCTAGTAATTTAAAAGTGGATTAACTAAGATTTTATCCACATCAGCCTTATTAATTTTAATGAAAATCATAATAGATTCTGCAGTGATGCATAGAGCTTATGCATTTCAGGTTGTACACTCTGGGTTGACAGTTTTCAGCTCAAAATTTTGCTTTGATCTTTTGTTCAATTCTTTTTTTCTCTATTTTTCCACTTCAATTAAGATCTAAAATCTACAAAATCTATGAAACACATCAAAATTAATCAAATAAATGAAATATTTGAGGATTTAATCCAAATTTACACTAAAAAGCCTCTAAATTAAGGGTAAAGCAATAGCAATATTAATGTAAAATTCCAGCATATCAGTACCCATTGCAAGTTTTTATTAGGGAATTAATTCTAAGAGTCCAAAACTTGAGAATGAATTTGGATTTCTATTATGTCATAATGAGATATAGAAGGGAATTGATATTGAAATCAAGATTTTATTGAAAAAGTTAAATTGGATCTTTTTGGCCCGTGAATTCTCCACCAGTATGAAATATTCTGAATGTTAGTTGAATACTCGGCTCTCCAATGGATTGACATACTATAATACCTACGGCTTCTCCCAATTCCACTAGATTGCCATGAGTAGGACTTCGACCATAACATAATCAACAGATCCAAGACGTACTCCTACAAGTATAGGGAGTTTGAATATATATTATTTGTGTTCAAAAGGTTACGAATTGATTAGCAAGTCCAATCCCAATATCTTGATTTTGAACAGCAGCTAAGTAATGATAATTTTAAAGTTTCCCAAGGGGGAAA
The DNA here is from genome assembly GCA_947687605.1 of Reutealis trisperma. Lineage (NCBI taxonomy): Eukaryota > Viridiplantae > Streptophyta > Magnoliopsida > Malpighiales > Euphorbiaceae > Reutealis > Reutealis trisperma. Next base: position 363,188 of record CANTUT010000066.1, read on the forward strand.
TAGAAATGTCTCCTACGCTACTCCTAATATGTGCAAGTATCGATTTAATTTTATAAAGTCATTTAGTTTGAATGCTATGAAAGCCCATTTACTGTGAAATTTAAACAAAAATGGAAATGTGATGTTGTGCCACATTTCTGGTGATTATGATAAGGAAGCGTTTTTATAAAAACTATTGACGTGAAATGGATCCAGAAAAAGGGGAATTCCTATTATAATTCAGAAATAATTCGTGTATATATTTTGTAGAAACTATTATGAAGTTTTGTGTGAACCCTTAATTTTACACCTCATCATCTAGCTGCAGCTTGACACTTACTAAAATTAGTGCATTGCACATAGCCAACACGATGGTTCCACTAGCCGGTTAGTGGGCAGGGGTCAAAGGGGCAGCGCTCCTGGAGCTAAAAATGGACTTCCAGTTACATTAGTATGATGATCCTTAATTTTCAAACACTGGCATTTTTTCTACCCTAACTGGACCTTCTGCATCATACAGTATTTTTTCGAAAGTGATTGAATCTTTTCTCAGATTGACTATTTAATTGTTCTAAAATTAATTTTGAATCTATTAAAGCTGACCGATTAATTTTTTGAACTCTGAAACTTCCAAAAACTGATCTGGAAGTCTCAAAATCGGACCTGAGTAAAAAACAAAAATCCAGGTGGCACGCCCACCAAGACCTAGGGTAGCACCGGCCCCTCTCTAGGAGATGCCACCGGTGGTTGCAATGGTGCAAGCCCTACTTCCTTTTTTGCTGTTCCCATGCCTCCAATATGATTTTTCAACCCTACCATTTTGGTCTTTTCACTTTTTTATTTCTCAAATTACCCTCAACCCCATTTTTCTATAAATACCTCTCCATTTCCTCCATTTCAACACACCTTTTGAATTTGAGAATATTGCTATCCTCAAATTTCTCTCTTCTTCTCCCTTCAATCACTCTCTAATTAATTAATTAATCTTTTTAATTAATTAATTACCTCACCCTAACAAAGTTAATTAATCTTTTTAATTAATTAGAACCTTTTTTTCATTAATCACTTAATTAATTAATTAATTGATCTTTTTAATTAATTAATTAATCACTCTTTTTTTAAAAATCAAATTAATCATTTTTTTAATCCACACTTCATCCAAATTAATTAATTAATCTCATTAATTAATTAATCCATCTATCCTTTTCATCATATTAATTAGTTAATTAATCTTTTTAATTAATTAATTAATCTCCCAATTAGTCCAATCACGCGGTCCTGATAAAACGGAACTTCGGTCAGGTAAGACCCTCCACCCACCGAAAATAAAGTATCAATCTTTTTCCTCACTCTCAACTTATCCAAACCAAAATCAATCTGATCAACTCTTAAACCCCTCCACTTAATCGTGAAATGAACTGCGTGGATTTTGATTCCCATTCGATGAGGTACGTAGGCACATTTGGAATCTAAATCCAAACATCAAATACAAATCTCAATCAATCTCCTTTCCCCTTTTTAATTAATGTAATTTGTGAATATTTACTTTAATTAATTTGCTAATCCTCCATACACTATACATTCATGTTATGTCATATTCATGAATTTTCTTTAATGTTACCTTATAAATGTCATTCATGAAATTAATTTTTCTAAAGTCAAATTAAACTCAAGAGCCAAATTTAAATTATTTAAAACTAAAAATCTAGTCCCCAAACTCAACCTAGTTCGAGACTAGTGATTTTATCCTTGGGTAATTAATTAATAAATTAATAAATTAAAGTCAATTGGGTTTTTTCTTAATTTTTCCATTTAAAAAATAAATTAGGATGGCGACTCTTAAAATCATTTTCAAAATCAACAAAATCTAAATCCGAGAGTTCCATCATGAGTCTAAACTCGAATGAGCATTTAGGTTCCCTCCAGCAGACTAGGCCGGTGCTTGGGCGAGACCTCACACTTTGCGACTAGAAATTGATCCCTATGATCAAAGTTATATACTGTATAATATAGTCCTTATTCATACAAGTAATGGAGAACACATAAAAGTTTTGGAATATTATTTTTGGGCACTAGAACGAAACTCCTTTTTACCACACGCTTTAAATAATATGGTGGTGATCTATCATTACATGCCATATCTCCACTATAGAAAAAAAAATGGAAAAAATTACTAGAAATAGGGTTTTTACATATGAATCGTCTAAATTTTAGAGTAAATGGGTTTGTAGATGACATAGGTGACGTAGAATGCCATGTTAATTTTCCAATGAGTTTGGAATTGGCTTAGTAATAGCTTGAGAAATCCTATTTCATATACAGAATTTAGATAACACTAGTAATTAGCCTTGCTTAGATGTCTTTAATAAAATATGTCTCATCAATTGAAGACTTTTAAGAATTTGTCTCATGTAGATGTCTTTGATGCCTCATTAGTCGAGGGTTTTTGCCTAGCCAAACTAGGTCTTTAGCGCATTTTGGACTTTTACCTTCATTTACTAGGCCTTTTGTCTTGCGATCTTTCGCCTAGTCTTTCCTAGCTCTTTTTCCTATTGGATTTTCTCATGGATTCAGTTTGGCATTTTTGCTTTTTTTTTTTTAGTGGTCTCATCAATCTTTTAAGCTAGTCTTCATAGATTTTCGGTGCTTAGTCTTACTGTCTTTTAAGCTAGTCTTAATAAGGCTATTTTGCCTCATCCAAAGGAATTTTATTTATTTAATTTCATTTTATTTCAACAAATATTATAGCAAAATTTAAATCAAAGTATGAAAAATATAAAACTTATCTGGAATGGCATGATTGGCCTTAGAAATTATTCAAAATAATTTTGAGATCCATAAAATATATTGTGAAGCTGAATAAATTACTTTTTTGTAGTTCGGTCAATTGATTTAAAAACTATTCCAATGCACGTTTGGGATTGAATTTTGATGAACTAATTTTAGATTTGTTATGTACATGTAAAATGGAAAATTATATAGTTCGGGATCTCGCTAGCATGTGGGGCCCACTTGCTGAAATCCGGTGACTGGCCGTCGACAACGCATCACTGCCAGAGCAAGCATTGGCTATGAAAACAAACCACTAGACTCGTTTGACGTGAGGAGCATGAATATGCACTTCACTCGCCATGAGTCATCTCTGTTTGGCTGAAATCGGCCTTTAAAGTTTTGGTGGGCGAATTTTTTAATTTGACTTTCTGACGATAGATCGACTGTTTGGTTAGTATCGGGATGTAGCTGGAAGAGAGGTCATTCTAATGGCACCAAAATAACCTGAAATGGATGCTGGAAACTATCAAAATCAATGTTGGAACTTCTCCTCGCCGAAAAAATCCATGGCTTGCGTGCACTGCTATTTATCGCCGATGGGCTTTGTTATGGAGCGGATAGTGTCGATTAATGATTACCATAAGGGTGTAGATCAAGCTTAGCAGTCTTGATCTTCCTCTTTCCACTCATTTTTCCGATCTGGTTCTTTATTTTTTTTTATTTTTTTCTTCTTTTTTTATTTGTTTTTTTTTTTTAATGATTTTCTGATGATTTTTTTTTCTTGATCTGATGTTGATGATTTTCTGGTGAAAAAAAATCCCAAATTGTTGCTTGATGACCGATGAAAAATTTGGTTGGTTGAGATAATTGAATCCAGTGAAAATATTGAGCTAGGGGCATGAATTTTTTGTGCTGTTTCCTATAGACGACACCAATTTCATCAAGCTACTTTCAGTTAAATAAAATAATTAAAAAATAATTGAACCAAAGTTGAATGTATAATTGATGTAAAGATAAATATATGTGTATCGATTTTTAATTGATGATTTAACAATGATCCATTTCTTGTAGGTTTATATACGGGGTATTTAAAAATAATATTTTCATATATAAATTGGACAAAAATTTCTGTGTTGAGTTGAATTTAGATTACTTATATACGGATCCGTTTTAAAATAGATAGACTTTTAAACATTTGTTCTTTAAATATAGGGGAGAATAGAGAACTTTATGTGGCTATTTTTTAACCCTCATTAGAAATGATGATTGATTAAGTAGAAAAATGAAAGATATAGATTACATAGGAGAAGCTAGACTATATATATACACACACACACAAGAGAGCCAAACTACCTATCTAATACGAAGATGACATCTATACAGCTATAAGCTCACATGCTTCACGCATGAGACAATTTGTTGTAACTAAGTAACAATAAATACAACTCAGCAAACTGATCCAATGCCTAGTAGCTTCAGGTTGTTATATTATGGATCGGGGTTCATGTTGCATTATGGACCCGGATCTAAAACATTAATTATTATATGCGTCAAAAAAATTTCTAAATTGTTAGCTAGTTTGGTTGGTTAATGCAATAAGTAAATATAATTAAGGTTGTGGGTTCGAATTTCAGCCAGTAATTTTCTTTATTTTTTTTATATATTCTTTATTTTTTTCCTTTTTAAGTTATTCTTTTTTTTCTTTTTTCCTTTTTTATTTGTAATATTTCCAATTAAAATTATATTAATGATTGAATTTTTTATTTGTTTAATTATTCTTATAAAATTTATATTAATTTTTATAAGAAAAAAATTACATTAATGATTGAATTTTTTTATAAACATTTATTTATTTATTTTATGAAATTATCAATTTGATTTCTTATTTATGTTAAATTTGATAAAACTAAAAGAGTTATTAAATATTATTTTATATTTTTTAGGTAAATTATTTAATGCATTAAATAAAATTCACTTTCTATAAATTTATATAAAATTAATTTAATTAATAATTTATATTATTATTTATTTAAATTATTTATAAATTAATATTTTTATTTTTTATGATATTAAAATTTTGTTGTAATATTTATATTATTAAAATAATATCTAAAATTTTTGTAGTAAGAAACTAATATATCAAAGTTCATAAATCATATAGGATAAGTTTATTAGTTATAAAGTATAGATTCATAACATATAAAATATAAATTTATCGCTTTTAAAAAATATATTTTATTCTCTTACTAGTATAACTGACAGTAAAAGATAATGAATTTACATGTGATATATCATGAACCTCAATTTTATATTTAATGAAACTGATAGTTATATGTGATGAACTTAAATTTTAAATCTAATAAACATCATAATTATATGTGAAATATTAAAAAATGAAAATTATGAATATGAAGAATGAATAAAATTAAATTATAAAATAATTAAATTATGAATCTAACAGTAATAGTAAATAAATATGCATATGATATATCTAATGAACCTGATAGTTATATGTGATTAACCTAAACGTTATATATAATGAACCTGATTGTTATATGTGATGAATCTAAACTTTAAATCTAATAAATCTCATTATTATATATGAAATATTAAAAAATGAAAACTATAAATATGAGGAATGAATAAAATTAAATTATAGAATAATTAAATTATGAATCTGACAGTAAAAGTAAATGATTATGCATATGATATATCTAATGAACCTAATAGTTATATGTGATGAATCTAAACGTTATATCTAATGAACCTGATAGTTATATGTGATGAACCTAAACTTTAAATCTAATAAACCTCATAATTATATGTGAAAAATTAAAAAATAAAAATTATAAATATGAGGAATGAATAAAATTAAATTATAAAATAATTAAATTATGAATCTGACAGTAAAAGTAAATGAATATGCATATGATATATCTAATGAACCTGATAGTTATATGTGATGAATCTAAACGTTATATCTAATAAACATGATAGTTATACGTGATAAATCTAAACTTTAAATCTAATAAATCTCATAATTATATGTGAAATATTAAAAAATAAAAATTATAAATATGTGGAATGAATAAAATTAAATTATAAATTAAATTATGAATCTAACAGTAAAAATAAATGAATATGTATATGATATATCTAATAAACTTGATAGTTATATGTGATAAATCTAAACGTTAAATTTAATGAACTTGATAGTTATATGTGATAAACCTAAACTTTAAATTTAATAAACCCCATAATTATATGTGAAATATTAAAAAATAAAAATTATAAATATGAGGAATGAATAAAATTAAATTATAGAATAATTAAATTATGAATCTGACAGTAAAAGTAAATGAATATGCATATGATATATCAAATGAATCTGATAGTTATATATGATGAGCCTAAACATTATATCTAATGAACCTGATAATTATATATAACGAATCTAAACTTTAAATCTAATAAACCTCATAATTATATGTGAAATATTAAAAATAAAAATTATAAATATGAGGAATGAATTTAACAGTAAAAGATAATGAATCTGCATATGATATATGATGAATCTGAATGTTATATCTAATGAATTTGATAGTTATATGTAATGAATCTGAATTTTAAATCTAATAAACCTGATAATTTAAAGTTTAATATAAATTTACAGTTTACAAATGATGAATCTACACTATATATTTGATAAATTTATAAGTAATACTTAATGAACATGTTGCTTGTAAGTGGTAAATATAATTATTATATAAATTATATTAGACGGTGACTTTTCAATGAATTTGTTATTATTAAAAAAAAATTGATTTTTGAAAATTCACTGTTATAAAAAAGATAAATATGATATTTATCTTTTTGTTAAATTATCTTGAAAACCATTTAAAAAATTACCCATAAAAAATGATAAAATTTATAAATAAAAATTATATTGAAAAATTAATGATATTAAAATTAATTATCATTGTAATAATCAAATAAAAAAAATCCAACCATTAATATAATCTTTTTCTTATAAAAATTAATATAAATTTAATTAAAATAATTATTATTATTTAAAAAATAATTTTTCAAAATTCATTGTTGTAAAAAATATAAATATGATATTTTATGAAAATGTAAAATTTTCCTTAAAAATCATTTAAAAAAAATACCTATAAAAGTATTAAAATTTATAAACAAAAATTATGTTGAAAAAATAATGATATTAAGTGATCATTAGAAGAATCAAATAAAAAATTCCACAATTAATGTAATTTTTCAATACTTTTTATATTAAAAAGCAAAAAGAAAAAAAGAAAAATAATAAATAAAAAAAAGAGAGAAATAAAAAAGAGTAAATGGAAAAAAAATTTTTCAACGCCTGGTGGAATTTAAACTTAGAACCTCCAAATATTTAAATAAATATATCAACTAATTATATTAATATGTCATGTGAAGAATTTTATTATATATATAATATTTATTATATATTCTAAAATTATAATACTATATAGTTTGAGTCCATAATATAAATTGTCTGTAGCTTCAATGATTTTATCTTCAATTTCCTTTTCACAGGCTCATAGGCTTCATCTAGAATCGAAAGTAATGTGAGGCTTCTTGTTTGAACCCGTAGTAGTAAAGTCCAACTATACCAGACTTGTGTCCCGACAAGTTCTTGTTTTAATTATGGGTCTTCTCTTTACTCAGATGGAGTTTGGGCCCACTAATTTGGCATTTAGCTAACCACGGCTTTGGGTCAAAATTTACGGAGATTTGCTTTTGAAAATTATAATTGCAAGATATGATTGAAAAGATAAAAATTATTATAGATGTTATAGTATATTATAAGATTTGATTGATGTCTTTTTATATATATGAATATTTTAATTTTTATATTAGTATTGATTGTATTTTTTTTATTGGAAAAATTTTTTATTTCTTGTATTTTTCTTATTGGAAAGGCTTCCTATTTCTTTCTCTTCTGTACTCTATATAAAGGGTTTAATATTATTGAATGGAATAACTAGAAAAACTATTCTTTTCTCTATATTCTTTATTCATGTTTTTCGCTATTTTATTTATAACACGTTATCAGCACGAATCGTTCTACAATATTGTTCATAATTTTGGATAGTTTATGGTTTGCTACAACCCCACTAAGGCAAAAAAAATTTGAAGAAATAAAATTCAAGATTTATGATAAATAATTTTTGTCTAATTAATTACTATTATTATTAATATTTATGTATCAAATACATTTTCTTTTTAAGAAAAAAAACTAAATCGTTTTTTTTTAAGAAATCGTTTGAACATATTGAGCTAATTAATTTGAAGAAATCATTTTTTTTCTTCTCTTTTACAATCATTTATTTCAAATCATTTTTTTAGATTTATAAAGATTTGATATAATATTTAATGATTAATCAATTAAATTCTAATTCCGAAAGAACTAGCATTATATTTTAAATACTAGTTTCTGAAGAACTAGTATTATTTATAGTTCCTAAAGAACTAATTAAATAAATAACTAAGCTATGAGTTTCTAGAGAATTAGTATTATATTTTAAATTCTAGTTCATGAAGAACTAGTATTATTTATAATTCCTGAAAAACTAATTAAATAAATAACTAAGTTATGAGTTCCTGAAAAACTAATAATAATTACAGTTCCTGAAAAACTGGTATTCCCTATAGTTCTTGAAGAATTGGTATGCTCTACAGTTTTTGAAAAACTGATATTCTCTACAGTTTCTGAAGAACTGATATTTTATATAGTTCCTGAAAAACTAATTAAAGTAAACAAATTCATTAAATAATCATTAAATGTTCATGAAGAACTAAATGCATTGTCTACAAGTATTTAAAAAAACTGATTTTATTATGATTTTATATTAGACAATGTTAATTGATGGGCCTCGACATCATGAGTAAGAATTATTTATACTAGTGTCACTCTTTCGAGTAATCAAATAAATAAAATATACATTCTTGAAAAATTGATATTTTATATTCATGAATAACTAATAAATTTGATTTAAGCTACACGCATTGAATAAATTGGATATCAATAAAATACATGCGTATGGTCATAATATTAAGGTAAACCCTTTTGCTTTGATTTTTTTGTTTTTGGTGTTTCGTTGTTGTTTATATGTATTGGAATGATGGGTATGGCCTATTTGATTTACCAACCAAATTGCAACTTTTAATTGGTTATCAATTATAACAACACATTTTATGCATAGTTTTAAAGTCATGACTTATAATTTTTTTTTTGGCATAAAATCTGACCCTAAATTATTCATTTATTGATTGATTGACTTGCTTTATGGGAAAATGATGATCTTACATTCATATTAATAGATTTACTTGATTCATTAAATTGAGATTGATTCTACTAGTGTATATATTATTACATATCCTTCGGTCTTAGCATCTTAACTCAAAATTTATTTTATGGACAATACATGTCTCATACATATATATATATATATTTGCTAGTTGAATAGCCTACAAGAAAGTTGTGTGTGTTATACATGTTTTGAATTTACTTATGTCAATGTGTATTAGATGTGAAAACAATTAGAAATTTAAATGTGAGATGAGATTAATATAAATTATATAAATAATATGGTTTTGTTAATTTGTGAATTGATGAATTTATTTCCGGATTGCATACATTGTTGGACTTATGTTGGTATAGAGAAGCATAATTAGTGCTTCCTTTTCCTTGGTGGGATAAATTATGAATTTAATGTTTGTTAAAATTAAAATTAATTTATTTTCTGATTGGTCTATTTAGATATATTTTAAATACATGCAAATTAAGTTATTTAAATAAAGTGAAGTATAGTGAATTAAAGTTTGGTTGACAATTTTTATATACTCTTGAATTCAATGGAAATAATTTTTGATGTGAGTTGTTGATAATGAAATGCATTTAGATGCTAGCAAAAGCAAAATCTATTATCTACTTAAACGTCATTTAAGTGAGGATTTAAAGGTTGAATATCTTACTATTAATGATTTTTATATTTTCTAGAAGAGTTTTAAAGATAGATATAATCACTTGAAATATATGGTACTACCATAAACTCAATATGATTGGTTAAATTTACGCCTACAAGACTTGAAATCTATTTGAGAATATAATTCAACCATGTTTAAAATTACTTCACAGCTGAAATTGTGCAGTAATAAAGTTACATGCTCCTGTAGTAGCAGTATAAAAAGTGAAAATTTACAAATATTATTTTTCCAGTGGTTGCAAAGAATAATTGTTAATAAGAAATCATCAAACAATGCCCACTAGTACAACTGCATTCCCTGAAGTGAATACTATAAATCATTTGGTAGATAATGAGAATTCTGAAAGAATAATTACTGGCCAGAAATCATCAAATAATGCCCACTAGTACAACTGTATTCCCTGAAGTGAAAACTATAAATCATTTGGTAAATCATGAGATTCTGACAGAGGAACCGCCCATATAGAGGACACAACTCAATTCAATATTGATGATTTTATGTAAACTCCTTGAAGGAGTAATTTGCAAGGATTTTATAAGTTGTGTATTATAATGAGTTATTTAATTACTATTTTATCCCTAGTATACATGCACAATATATTGCGTTGAACTTGCAGTTCAAGCATAGAACTTATAGTTTAACAATTAAAAGTTTGGCATGAATGCCATTGTGTACATCACATATACTCTCCCTTGAAACTTGTATAAAGACATGAGTCATAAATTTTTTCTACGCCATGAATATATTAAATCTATCTCAATGTGCGATAATGGGTCTACAAAAGAAACTATGAATTTATTTTGATGAGGCATATTTTTCGACATTATGGGGAGGAAAAGCACTTGCAGTGCTAAAGAATGTCGAGAAATTTATTAAAAGAAAAACCCTTTAAAAAATTTTGGTCCATGTACAAGTTAGAGTGAACCAGAAGTTCACAAAATAATACAGTTGCAATAAATTGCAACTTAACTGCCAAATGCATTTATAAATGCTAAAAGAGTGATAAAGTCTCATATTACAGCTGCTAATTCCCTAGCAAGGGTTGTGATTCCAATTGCAAATAGAAAATCAATCAATCTCACTACACGCCAGAAGCGTGGATAGTAAATTGGAACTAAAGATAAAAATCCGCGGAAAAGAAAAGTAGCGCCACTCATAAAATCTCCTGAAGAGAAACCTCCTGAAGAGGAAGATCTCAGTCAAAGAGTTATAGCTAATTATGAGATACAGACTGAGACAATGGAACAATTAGATCCTCCAAATATGGCTTCTGGAGTTGATGATCATATAAATGAAAACTATGAGATCTCAATTATTTTATGATATAAGAAAGAGTTGATAGAAATTTAATTATCGTCGACGATGAATTTACCTCAATGGTAGCTTTTGCTGTTATAAGAGAAAATATGGATCCATAATCTATAAGTATAACTGAATATTAGCATAAACATGATTGATTATCATGAAATGAGGCAATTAAAGTAGAGCTAGTCTCGGTCTATCATTGATTATGAGAAAAATAATTCTCTTATTATGGAAATGATTATGTTCCGATACTTAATTAATATGGCAGTTAATGAAAGGTTTATTGTACGCCTTATGAAAGTAATAAGAGTCCCAGAAGGACTAAGTATATCATAAATGAATACACATTAAACATGTGACATATATTTCATCAAATTATAAAAATCTATGTATGGATTAAAGCAATATGGACATGTGGTATGATTGTTTTGAGTAAATTCTTAGTGAAAGAAAGATATGTGAATAATACACTATGTCTATTTGTATTCATAAAAGGCCATAGAATGGTATATGTTATTATTGCAGTATAAGTTGATTTAAATATCAATGTGACTCCTAATGAACTCAAATAAGTATGTACCTGTTTAAAAAGTGAGTTTGAGATGAAAAATTTAAAGAAAATGAAATTTTGTATCGGCCTGCAAACCGATTATTAAGGAGTCCTAATATACCAGTATACTTATGTGGAAAAGATATTTAAGCAATTTTTGCATGGATAAATCTTCTCCCTCAAACACACCAATAGGTGGTCCGCTCACTAGAAGTGAAGAGAGACCCTTTTAGATCTAAAAAAAGATAATAAAGAGCTGTTTGGTCTTGAGGTACCATATATAAGTGCTATAGGGCACTACTGTGTCTTGCAAATTGCATCAGGCCTGATATTGTATTTGCAAGAAAAATTTCTAGCTAGGTATAGCTCTGCAACTACAAAGAGATATTAGAGTGGTGTAAAAAGTTATCTTCAATATACTATTAATATTATAATTCATATTTGAAATTGGTCTACATGCGAATATTGGTTATTTGCTTAGTCTCTATAATGACAGATTTTAAACTGGCTATGTATTCACTTATAGTGGTACTGCAATTTTATAAAAATTTTTATGGTCCTGAAGTACCTCACTAAAAGATACTCCTATTGTATTTTGAGAATAATGCAATTTGTATTGCACAAATTAAAGGTGGTTATATTAAGGGTAATGAAGCAGACATAAACTTCACCCAAATTCTTGTATATACATAAGCTCCAGAAGAGATATCCACTAAATTCGCTTAAGTGACAATTTAATAGATTTATGTACTAAGTTTTTACCTAACGTGGTATTTAAACGGCATCATTTCATCAATTAGTATACGCCGTGTTAAAACCTGTCATCATCAGGGTGAGCAAATTAGTATATGATTATACTCTTTTTCCTTTGTCAAGTTTTTATCTCACAGGATTTTCTTGGACAAAGGTTTTAACGAGGCAATCTGTGCAATGAAAAAATAGCGCATGAAATATACTCTTTTCCTTAGATATATTTTTTCCCACTGGGTTTTCTAATAAGGTTTTTAACGAGTTATATTCATAGCGCAAGTAATATTCTAAGGGAGTACTTCAAATAAATTATTATATGTGGATATTACTTAAACATCATTAAGTATACGATTTGATAACTTGGTAGATTTGTTTACAAAGGCACTCCTTACAATCACATTTGAAAAGTTAGTCAACAAAATTAGCATGCGTCAGTTAAGAGACATTTGATAGAAATCATATTTTCATGAGAGAGAGATTTTAATGCACTGTACTCTTTTTTCCTTAGCCTAGGTTTTATTCGATTGGGTTTTCCTGGCAAGGTTTTTAACGAGGCAGTGTTATGGCGCAAATTCCTACAAGAATAATGTACTCTTTTTTTTTCACTAAGATTTTTTTTCTCACAGGATTTTTCCTTAGTAAGGTTTTAACGAGACATATTCTTTGTAAAAGACATCAAGGGGGAGTGTTATGATATATTATAAGATTTGATTGATATCTTTCCATATACATGAATATTTTAGTTTCCATATTAGTATTGATTGTATTTTTCTTATTGGAAAAACTTCCTATTTCTTGTATTTTTCTTATTGGAAAGACTTCCTATTTCTTTGTCTTCTGTACTCTATATAAAGGGCTTAATATTATTGAATGGAATAATTAGAAAAATTATTCTCTTCTCTATATTTTTTATTCATGTTCTTTTCCATTTTATTTATAATAATAGATTATATTCACGTTTTTTCAAAGACAATTAAACGTGACTTGATATAAAATAATATTTTATAAATTAAAAAGATGATTGATTGTGTAGAAAAATGAAAGATAATAAATTAGAGTAGTAGGAAGATGACATCTGTACACTATAAGCTCACATGTTTTACGCTATGAGACAGTCTGTTGTAACTAAGTAACAATAAATACAGCTCAGCAAATTTATCCAACGCCTAGTAGCTTCAATGGTTTTTTATCTTCAATTTCCTTTTCACAGTCTCAGAGGCTTCATCTAGAGCCCGTAGTAGTGGTTTAAGGTAATATTTGGGAAATGGATAGAAAATGGGAAGAAGGAAAATAAAAGAGGAAAATGTCTTAAAATTTATTAGTCTTAATTTTTTTAATATTTTAATATAAAATTCAATGCATTTCTACCCATTTTCCTCCTAAAATGGAAGGAAAATACATTAAATTTTATGCCAAAATATTAAAAAATTAAGACTCATAAATTTCAAGATATTTTTCTCTTTTATTTTTCTTCCTCTCACTTCCCATCCATTTTCCAAACATATCCCATAAATCCAGCTCTAAAGTTTTGGAAATTGCATAAGCCCGACAAGCTCTTTTTTTAATTGTGGTTCTTGTCTTTTCTTAGATGGAGTTTGGGCCACTAATTTAGCATTTAGCTAACCATGGCTTTGGGTCTAAATTTACCGGATTTAGAAGTCATGTGATAGTAATGGCCCATAGCTATAGTAGTTTAATTGTGGCCCCTACGAGCTCTTGCTGTAATCATGGCGTAGTCGGCCCCTACAGGCTCTTTTCTCGGACAAATGACAAAAATATGTCATTTAAAAAATATATTTACCCATATATGCTAGTTTTAAAAATATTTATCCATATATGTCACTTTTGGAGTGAGAACCATAAAATCGGAAGTCAAACTTTCGATTTTGTGGCCTAAAATCTGCAGGCCCTTTTGTGCAGAAAACTGGATGTTTGACATCCGGTTTTTTTTGCACACGTGGTAACAAAACCGGATGTTAAACATCCGGTTTCTAAATTCCACCCGGATTAAATAATTTTTTTTATATTTATTATATGTTTTTTAAGTAAATATAGTAAGTAATTTTTTTTAAATTTATTATAAATTTTTTAAAGCATATTTATTATGAGTTTATCATTTATAATGAATTATTTTTATGGTAAGTAATTTTTTAAATATTTTTTATAAATTTTTTAAAGCAAATATTTATTATAAGTTTATTTCTTATAATAAAAAGTGGTCATTTATAAATTTAATTGATAAATTTTTTATCAATAATATTTTGTTAATTAATAATTATTTGAAATTACAAATATGTGAACTAAATAATTAGGTGAAATAATTTTATTTTATAAATAATAATATATGTATATCATTTAGAATGAATTTTTATTTTTAATAGATTTGATGATTTTTGTGATATAAAATTTGTTATTATGAAATAACAATTATTAAGAAATAAGTGAAATAATAATTTAATTAGTTTTATATTTATTTAAATCACATTAGTGTATAATTTTTTTAAAATTTTTGTTTGGATTTCGGAAAAACTAAACAAATAAATGACATTAGTGTATAATATTTATGGTAAGGAAACAAATACAATTTTTCAATAATAAATTTTAAGGAATATTTATATAATTTTTCTGCTGCAGATGGAACTCTGCATGCAGGTAGCACAAAAACCGGATGTTTGACATCCGGTTTCTTGCCATGTGTGCAAAAAACCGGATGTCAAACATCCGGTTTTCTGCACACCTGCAGACGCTCAGCAATACGCACAAAACTGGAAGTTTGACTTCCGGTTTTGTGGTCCCCACCTCCTGAAAATTTAAAAAAGTAGCATATATAGGTAAATAAACTTAAAACTAGCATATATGGGTAAATAAAATTTCTAACTAGCATATTTTTGTCATTTTCCCTCTTTTCTTAGAGTTTTTATGTCATTGACGTAGATCTATTTTGCATCATTGATTTATATTCAAAGATTTAATTAGTATAATTGGTTAATATATAAATTTTACTTTTTTCTCTTCATATTCTGGGTTCAAATTTAAGTTGAAGTTTTCTTTTTTTCTTTTTTAGTTATTCTTTATTTTTTTCTCCTTTTTTCTTTATTCTTTTTTTTCTTTTTTTTTTTGGTAATATTTGCAATAAAAATTATATTAATAGTTAAAATTTTTTATTTAATTATTTTAATTAAATTTATATTTATTTCTATAAGAAAAAATTATATTAATGATTAAATTTTTTATAACTATTTATTTATTTTTTATAATTATATGTGATGACTTAAACGTTATATCTAATGAACATGATAGTTATATGTAATAAATCTAAATTTTAAATTTAAGAAATCTCATAATTATACGTAAAATATTAAAGAATGAAAATTATAAATATGAGAAATGAATAAAATAAAATTATAGAATAATTAAATTATGAATCTGACAGTAAAAAATAATGAATCTGCATGTGATGTATCTAATGAGCCTGATACTTATATGTGATTAACCTAAACGTTATATCTAATAAATTTGATAGTTATATGTGATGAATCTAAACTTTAAATCTAAGAAACCTTATAATTATATGTGAAATATTAAAGAATAAAAATTATAAATATGAAGAATGAATAAAATTAAATTATAAAATAATTAAATCATGAATCTGACAATGAAAAATAATAAATCTGCATGTGATGTATCTAAATGAGCCTGATAGTTATATATCATTAAACTAAATATTATATCTAATGAACTTGATAGTTATATGTGATAAGCCTAAACTTTAAATCTAATAAACCTCATAATTATATATAAAATATTAAAGAATGGAAACTATAACTATGAGGAATGAATAAATTAAATTATAGAATAATTAAATCATGAATCTGACAGTAAAAGATAATAAATCTATATGTGATATATGATGAATCTGAATGTTATATCTAATAAATTTGATATTTATATGTGATGAATCTAAATTTTAAATCTAATAAACCTGATAATTTAAAGTTTAATATGAATTTACGTTTTACAAATGATGAACTTATATTATATATTTAATAAATTTATAAATAACACTTAATAAACATATTGCTTATAAGTGGTGAATATAATTATTATATAAATTATATTTGACGGTGAGTTTTCAATGAATTTGTTATTATTTAAAAAAAATTTGATTTTTGAAAATTCACTATCATAAAAAAGATAAATATGATATTTATCTTTTTGTTAAATTATCATTAAAAATCATTTAAAAAATTACCCATAAAAAAGTTAAAATTTATAAATAAAAATTATGTTGAAAAATTAATGATATTAAAATTAATTATCATTATAATAATCAAATAAAAAAAATCCAACCATTAATATAATCTTCTTCTTATAAAAATTAATATAAATTTAATTAGAATAATTATTATTATTTTAAAAAAATGATTTTTGAAAATTCATTGTTATAAAAAAAATAAATATGATATTTTACAAAAATGAAAAATTTTCCTTAAAAATCATTTAAAAAAATTACCTATAAAAATATTAAAATTTATAAACAAAAATTGTGTTGAAAAATTAATGATATTAAGTAATCATTAGAAGAATCAAATAAAAAAAATTCAACCATTAATGTAATTTTTCAATATTTTTTATATAAAAAAGCAAAAACAAAAAACAAAAAAATAAAGAATAAATAAAAAAATAAAGAAAAAAAAAGATTAAATGGAAAAAGGAAAAAAAAATAAGAGTTTTCAATGTCTCGTGTGGTTTGAACTTAGAACATCTAGGTACTAAAACTACTGTACTAACCAATTGTTTTAACTTGTCATTTGAATATTTTTACTATACATATAATATTTCATGTTCCGATCATGACTGGTACTAAGATAAGGGTGATGCACGTGGCTACTAGTACTCATAGTAAGCCTGACATCACATTAAACCACAAAACTATAATATAACACGGCTATGGGCCCACACGTTAAGCAGATCCAATCTAACATCAATTTAAATCAAAATCAGACTGGGCTAACCAAAATCATAATCTCAAAAATATTAATTAACATATTATTGGTTCTGCTTAACAAACAACTTTTTAACTCATAAAAATATATATTATAACTGACAATAAAATAAAATATAGATTTTTAAGTGTAACATTGTGGAGTTCTACAATAATGATACAAATATATGAATATTATTTACATAACTCAATACATAAATACATAACATTGTTGAAAATAAAAAGGCAATTTAACTCAATTTAAATCTCTTCACAAGTTTATTCCATCACCTGAAAAATAATTTGAATAGAAATGAGCATTCGATTCAATGAATGATACTAGCTAATATATATTAACCATGTGTCCTATAACATATATCTAATGTTCATGCCAGTGCAACATGTCATAGAAACAAACAAATCACATAAATAAACATGAATGAAATACAGTCCATAGTACTACACTGAACATCAATATGGGGAGCTAATCCCCAAATACTGGTTCACTTGATCTAAAACTGTCTCTTAATTCCAATAGGATAGTAATCGTCACTGGCTAATGCCACGCAGCTCTAACCCGACTAGCAGCAACTCTGGGTGATGAGCAAGCCAAGCCGTCATCCACTAGTCATAGCTCATCAATCATCATAACATCACTATTAACAAATCCATTCTTCCTAAGTAGCACTGTATCATTCTAATTCTATCCGTCAACCACAATCAATATGTAATTACGAATAATGATTTATCATTCACAATCAAATGCTAACTACATAATAAAATAATAATGCATAATTATATATACATATACATATATATAATAATGCATAGAAAAGTTTATTAGGAAGTATCACTCACCTAGTAGACGACACGTCTAAACAACTTCTCTCTGGAGTGCAACCCTTGATGATAGAAGGATGCCAGAGACATCAATTCTGAATAACAAACAATATTATCAGAAAAGGACACTCACTTATCAAGACATAACTAAAAGACTATTGACATTGTTGCCAGAATTTTGGCAAAATCTCCCTTAAATTAGGACATACCCAAAAACAACAGAGAACGTAGACACTTCTAAATACATCATCAACCCAACATAACATCAATGACCCCTTCTGGGTCAACCCAACTCATAATCATCTCAACAAGTATATCCAAATCGTAACATCAACTTAAGTTAAACAATCCAAATAATCAATTCAATCAAAATCCAATTCTAATCTATATTTACAGAATTATCAATCATTTATTGAATCCCATAAACATAACTTAATTCAAATTATAAACCAATAATAACTGAAATTCAAAAGTTTCGGATTTACCCTTACAAATTCAGATCCAACGCATGTCAAGAATCGCACTGGAATGATGAGATGAAGTTGCTGGATTAGGGTCAGTGCATCGTCCCACTCACTTCCACCGGAGCGTCACCGGCCGGCCATGCGGTGCCACTGCTGGTTGCAGATTAGGGCAAAAACTACCTCTCCAGGTGCACCTTGAAGCTAGCAAAAAAAATATAACTTCAATTTTTGCTTTAATAAAGAAAATAATTGAATAATATAATTCCGTATAAAAATAAGATTTTATAAAATAAATCGAAATTCGGATTATTACAATACTTATTATATATCCCGACACCATAATGCTACATGATCTCGAGTCCATGATATAAATTGCCCTTTTTTTATATAGGGTTTTGGCCATGTATTTGGATATTTTAGCTAACTATACTTTTCACTCCTCAATAAATTTCCTTCTTTTATTAAAAGGTTTTGAAAATTATAATTACAAGATATAATTGAAAAGATAAAAATTATTTATTATAATCAACCTCATTCTGCCAGCAAATAATGTAACCTCAAATTGAAATTTTTAAAGTTAAATCAAATCATTTGGGAGTCACATCTTAATTTTATGTCCTTATCCCTAAAAGACCTATATAATGTAATATCCAATAAATTAATAACATCTAACAAATAACAATTTTTTCAATTCCAAATTAGACCTGACAGATTAAATTAATAATTTTAAAAAAATAATAAAATAATATTTTTTTTTAAATCTTGCATAATCCTTTCATCCTATTTACACTATAAATTAATAATTCAGTAAAAATATTAATATAATTAAATTATACTTGCAAATTAAATAGATATGAATTAGTTTATATTTTTTAAACTTCTAACCTCTATTTATTAGTAGAATAATTTATATTTTTATAAACTAAAATAAATTTTTAATTGATTAAATGAGTTTTCCTTTGAATTAATAAAAAAAAAAGTTGGATAATTGCAAAAAAAAAAAATTGTCGGTCACTGTATGGCTTCCATAAAATACAGATTGATTTATGGGCTGTATATATAAATTAAGCAGCAACTCTTATAATCATAGATAAGCAAAAAACATGGAAGATAAAGTTTTCTATTTTGTTGTTTTGATCCTTCCCTTTCTCCTTATTGCCTTCAAATCTTATTCAAAAACAATAACACAACACAAAAAAAAACCTCCCACCAAGCCCACCTTCTCTTCCAATTATAGGCCATCTTCATCTCATCAAGCTTCCTCTCCATCGATCACTCAACAATCTTTCAGAAAAATATGGTAAAATCATCTCTCTCCAATTTGGTTCCTGGAAAGTTTTGGCTGCATCGTCACCAACACTTGTGGAAGAATGTTTGACAAAAAACGACACCATTTTGGCCAATCGTCCTCCCTTAACATTCTTCCAGCAAGTAGCCTACAACAACACCACCATCGGAACAGCCCCACATAATGACCATTGGCGTAACATACGGCGTATAAGCACCCTTGAAGTCTTTTCGTCGAAACGCATTAATGCTTTTGTAGGCATTCGAAGGGAAGAAATGAAGATTTTTCTTAGCAAGATAAATAGTTTTAACACATGCCATGATTTTGTTAAGGTAGAGTTGAATAAACAAGTGTTCATGGAGCTAACATTTAATATAATCATGCGAATGGTGGCCAGAAAGAGGTATTATGGTGAGGATGTGACAGGAAAAAACAAAGAAGAGGCGGAGCAATTTACAGAAATAATAAGTGAGACTATTAAATATGCAGGAGTATCATATCTTGGAGATTTCTTGCCTATCTTGCAATGGCTTGATTATGGGGGATTCTTGAAGAGAGTAAAGAGACTTGGTAAAAGATTTGACAGGCTATTGCAAGGCCTTATTGATGAACATAGAGTTGATCATGATAAGAACACAATGATCAGCCATCTTCTTTCTTTGCAAGTCTCAGAACCAGAGCATTATACAGATCAAATTATCAAAGGTCTAATCATGGTAAGTGATGACTCTCTTTCTAAGCTCTTTTCTTTTTTATTTTATTTTTAATCTGGCAATTTATACACATTATTACAATTTTTGTAGTTATTTTTTTCTTGTAATTGAGACTATAATTAAAGGAGGGATTGAGCAGTATTGAGGGAAGGAATTAAATTACCATTCAGTACTACTTGGAATAATTGAATTATAAATTTTAATTTTCTTATATTTAAAAATCATCAATATAATAGCCGACCTCAAAATTTAAATAAAGGCAATTTGCTGGAATTTATAATTAAAGATAAAAATTAAAAATTAAAAAAAAAAGTGATTCCAAAGTTTTTTTTTTAATTATTTTCTCCAGTGATGTAAGTTAATACAAATATTCAAATAGATTAGTACTAATAAATATATATATATATGCAGTTAATTTCATAGTTAGACTGAGCCGTGATATATATATTATGAATTTTAAAATACATGGTCCCACAATTCTAGTGTATTTTTTTTATTTGATTATAATATTAATAGCTGAATTGATAAAAATATGATCAATAATTAAATTCAAAATTAGATAAATTGATTAATTAATTTTATTTTTCAGCTTTTTTTTGAAATACATATGTATATAAAAATAGGAAAAAGATACGTATACATATCAAAATCTTAGCAATTTTGAAGAAACACATTAATATTTATATTTCATACACAAAGTATATTACCATTATGTGCTCAAATTCACTCTCCATTAGCTCAGTCTTATTTATTGATTAAATTTTGAAACTACAAGGAAGATTTTTTTTTCATTTTTTTTTTTTTTTTTTTTAGAGGGGGGGGGGGGGGGGGGGGGGGGGGGGTCCAAATGCTCTATTTTCATATGAATAGTTTATCGATGACTAAACGACACCATAAGAATTTTTGGGAAAAAAAAAAAAAACTCTTGATTATACAAGCTGTTTCTTTATAGTATATTTATTTTGGGAAAGTTGTTAAAAGTAACTATTAATTAATTGCATCCTTTCTATTAATAAATTTATCTCTGGTAATCCATAAAATAAAATCAAGTATAAATTGCCAACTAATTAATATTTATTATTGTTAAACGTACACAGGATATTATAATTGGTGGTAGCGAAACAACAGCTGTTACATTAGAATGGGCAATGTGTAATTTGCTTAATAACCCAGAAATTTTGGAGAAAGCCAAAAAGGAGGTGGACATAAACATTGGTGAAGAAAGCTTGATGGATGAATCAGATATTTCCAAATTACCCTATCTTCAAAATGTCATAACAGAGACCTTAAGATTATATCCAGTAGCTCCATTACTTGTTCCACATTTTTCATCTCAAGAGTGTAGTGTTGGAGGATACCATGTAGAACCCAATACAATGCTACTTATTAATGCTTGGGCTATGCATAGAGATCCTGAGTTATGGGATGATGCTACTAAGTTTAAACCAGAAAGGTTTGAGAATCCTATTGGTCAGGGTACTCAGTCCTACAAGTTAATCCCTTTTGGCTTTGGAAGAAGGTCATGCCCTGGGATGCGTCTAGCCAACCGTTTCTTAGTGCTTGCTTTGGGGTCTATGCTTCAGTGCTTTGAATGGAAAAGGATAAGTGACCAAGAAACTGATATGTCTGAAGGGACTGGACTAACCATGCCTAAGGTTAACCCACTAGAGGCAATGTGCAAGGCACGTAGTATCATGAAAAAAATGTCGTTTTCTTCGTCTTCTTGAAGCGTTTTTCACGATATATGTAATCTAATTAGCAATTTATGTGTATTCAAAACTGTCATACAAAAAGTTATCACATCATGAAATAAAATAGGGACGGTTGTGCTCATACACTTTAGCAATCCATGTTTAGAGGACTTAAACTATAGTTATATAAATAGTTACATAAGGTACATATTAAATTACTAAAATTACATGAGAAAATTTCATAAATTATATATAAATTACACATGTTCACATTATGTAGCAAAAATATTGCAACCAAATATGACTTAATTTCTATCAAGACCTTATTTAGAATAAATTAAATTATAATTACATGAAATACATGAAAAATTACAATATATATATACATATACATATACATATACATATACATATATATATATATATATATATATATATATATATATATATATATATATATATATATATATATATATATATATATATATATATATATATATATATATGCACACACACATTATGTACCAAAAATAATTACATTCAGAATAATTTAAAGCCACCAAATATAGCCTTATTATAGTGTGAGGAGTGACAACACTGTAGCTATCACTTTTCACTCTACTTAGATATTTCAATAAAATCGGTAATCAAATTATATCAGTAGTTTCAACTCTGCTCACGTAGACCTTTGTCCTTTTCCTTGCGAACATGGAATTCATTCTCAAACTTTCCAAGCTTAACAAGCTCACATCTTAAGGGGTGGACTGTCAGGAGTTCAATTAAAAATCAAATCGATGCCAACTTAAATTCACAAGCTTAATATTGACTTGCAAGTTTATATTGATCAAATCGAACTTTTGACCATAAGAATATATATAATGTATGAAAAAAAAAAAATACTTAAAACTTTTCTTCTCACCCAAATCGAATTGAATAATTTTATGTTTCTGGGTTTTTGAAATTAATTAATTTTAGAAAAAAATCCAATTAAAAAACAAAAACAAAATTAGATCAAACACTAAATCCTTTCCCTTCCATCATATGTAAACATCTGATCAAAATTAGTTAATTCATTCAATTGAATTCTCTACAAGTTTGTGTTTGGTGTTGTGATGTCCCTCCCACATGGAGGGACCCACATGTATGAAAAAAAAAAAAAGAAGAAAAGAGGAGGTGAGTACTGACTTATCAAAATTCATTGCCCAACTAAGCATAATATTTGTCAAAAGTAGAGACGATAAATTACTGCACAGCAATTTCGTATGGCTATAAAAAGACATGCAATGGTAGGCCTAGAACATACGACACTTGCAAAATTGCAAGGGAAAGAAAAGATAGAGAGAGTTTTTATAGTTTTGGGAAATAATTCCTAAAAAAGGGAGCGACAAAATAGTGAGAAAAATATTTTGGGATATTTTTGAGAAATACGGTGAGTGTTACTATTTTGGTGAGATCTCATTTAAACTCTGTTGTACCTACTATTTTTAATAGTGGAAATTTTATTCGGACTTTGTCCTGTGGACGTAGCTCAAAATTAAAGGTGAACCACGTTAAATTACTGGTATTATTTTTATTGATTATTATTATTTCACAATTATCTTGTTGATTATACCCGTTGTATCCAACATTTGGCTGTATAAAAAAGTTTTGAGTAGCAGCACTTATAATCATTCATAAGCAATAAGCAACCAGCATGGAAAGATACATTTTTCTATTTAGTTGTTTTGGTTTTTCCCTTTCTCCTTCTTCCCTTAAAATTTTGGTCAAAAACAACAGTAACACCTCCAAACTTTTAAATAAAAATAAAAATAAAATGAAAACAGAGAAAATCTTGGTTGAAACAAGTGAACAAGTGATCAAATGAAATTTTAAATAGTTTTTGACCATTATGCCGAATCCAAATCCTTGTTAAATCGTTACCTTAAACCAATTATTAATAATATGGAAAGCACAAATTACACTACAAGATACTACAGATTCACTGACCGAAAATTCGGTCTGTAAGACACAATATCAACTGAATAATATAATTTCGGTATAACACTGGACAATAAAATAATACCGACCAAATTTTTGAACTGGTTGGTAAATTTACTAACTAAAAATGCATTGCTAATCATATACGTCAGTCAATAAATGCATTTTAAAAATGTACATTTAAATATGAACATAGTCAGAAAATGGCATGTAAATAAAATAAGATAATAAAAATAAATATATTCGGTCAGCAAATCAGTCAGTAAATAAAATTAAACAATAAAAAAATTAAGTTTATTGTTTTACCAACCAGCGAGACGGCTGGTTGGATTGGATGGTGAGAGGATAGGAGAGCAGTAGAAGAACCAAAGAAAGAGAGAAGGAGTGAAGAAGAAAAGAGAGGAAGAAGAAAGAACATATGGGTCATATATAGAGACATTTACCAACCAACTCGCCGACTATTTACCCATCAAATTAAATACGCATTAAATATTTATCGACTAAATTAGCTATATAGAATTTTCATGTGTCAAAAACAAATAGTCAGTAATCGGTTGGCAAATTTTTAAACTTTTAGTATATTTTTTTATTATACTTACAGACCATTTCATCGACCACTTATTTTTAACATGTAGCATTTGGTTGGTAAATTTAATGCCATTGTCTAGCTTTTGATTTACAGCCGATCAATAATCAGTCTGCAAAGCATTAAACTTTTGGTATTTTTTACTAATTTGCCAATTGATTTACTCTTAATAGATGACAGTTGATAGCTAATTCTGTTGGTATTGGTGCATGACTTTTGGTTTACATTCGGTTGGTAATTGGTGTTAAAATGGTCAGTAAATTAAATGCCAACTATTTCCGCCAAACTTCCCAACCAATTTTATCTCTTGGTAATTTCAGTTTGTATTTGATTGGTATTTTGATTATATTTTTTTAGTTTCACTTTCAGTCAATACTTGGTCGGTAATTTTGGTCATTGTATTAGTTATTCCTTGTAGTGAAAGTTGACCCCAAATTTCTAGATAAGGTAAACAAATGAAAACTCAGAATCTATAACTCAAACTCTACTCAACACCTTTCTCCTTTACTCTCAGTCTCCTAGGCCTTCTTTTATTTAACTTTCCCTTATTTTTATTTTATTTTATTTTATTTTTGATACTAGGATAGGAAATATCCAACATAAATATTATAGGCTACACAATAGAGAGTAGGATTCCCTTTAACATCTTTCACCAAATTAGTGATAATTATTTGTGATATGTGAGACTTTAACCTAAGACTTTCTAATTCCCATACCCTAAAAGGAATAAGAAGACTAATTAGACCACACCTTCAATTGTCATATATATATATATATCCAATGTGTTGGTAAGAAAATTATCTTCTATCTTGTTTTTTTTTTTTTTTTTTTTTTTTTTTTTTTTTTTTTTACAATAGTAGAAAATACAGGTTTTGTTATTACAGTAGACATAAGTAAAGATAGCATAAGTCAAATCACTATATCAACATGATGATAAATATTTGACATTTTTATCTTCTATTTCATTTGATATAGACATGAAATTATTAATGTCTTTCACAAATCCAAATTTTGATCAATATTAGATTTTAAAAACTCTAGTTGAACTTTTAAATATAATTTGTCTTATTCAGGGAAATTCTTAGGCTAAAATTTATTTATAGCCATCCATAGGATCTAAAAACACATGCTTAGACATCTTCTTGAAATCAATTTTGTTTTTTACAATTGTGAGTTTATTACAGTTAAAAAATATATCAATTCCATAATATAACTCCATTGTAATAGGATCTTTGTTATTCCAAACTTGACTTTAGCTGGCCATATATCGAGCAATCATATCAAGAATGTCATTTCCATACTTTTCGTAAAAGGATTTCACTTTCTATAATAAAAGACCGCATTCATCTTCCCATAATTTTTGAAGATTTTTTTTTAGTTGTCACTAAATGATGAATTTAATTTACCTTCTAACTATGAGATTTTCTTTCATCTTGAGATGACATTAAATTTTTTTTTTTTTTCAAATAAGTTTAGGAATGAACAATAGTGTTTGTTTCTTAATAATATTTAATATATACTATGAGCTTTTAAAAAAGGTTAAGGGCATTTGTCGGCCTGCCCCCAACGATCCACCATTAATTGATAATGACTTATTTTTCAGAGATTAGTTTATATTTTATACTCCAAGCTAATGGCACGTACTGAAAGTATTAGTATCTAATTGTGTACTAACTATTACAGTATACATTTTACTGTTTAATGAGTTGTGCGTAGTTGTACTTAGTTACTAGTTTGTTAATTAGTTATTTTTAATCAGCTTTAGTTGTTAATGAGTGCTTACAAGTTTGTTACAGTAGTTAGTTTGTTAGCTTAATGCAGCTAGTATCTCAAAGTTGCATATAAACTCTTGTACTCAGTTTGTTCTGTAGTGAGAAAGCAATGTAATTTTCAATTTCATTTTCTCAACATGGTTTGCTTTTCTCGCTTCCTCTGATATTTTCTTTCACTTTCTTACTTATCAAATATCAAAACAATAATTTGATTTCTTAGCTTTTCTTCAATAAATCACATCATTTTACTCAGTTTTTTATTTTGAGTTCAAATCTTCAATCCTCTGTTGAAATTCATATTTCTTTTCGATCAAATTACAATTCTTCTCTATTCATTCATTCATTTTTTTTTTTTTTTTTCTTCTTCCATTAAAGCCCTTACTGAATTAGAAATCTAGCTTATTGGCCAAAATTTTCTCTTATATGTTTCTCTTTCTCGTTACCCAAATACCCACTCATCATGTTTCATCTAAGCGACAATTTGATAGGAATTCTTAATTTTCTCACTTGTCTTCTCTCAATTCTGATGTGTTCTGGCTGAGAAATCATAGATCCTCTAAATGTGAGAAGTTTCTTAATAAAGAAAGTGGAAAAGGGTTCAGTACACTAAGATCTCTCATTCGTCATATGAGTCTTCATTCTAAGACATACAAAGTCTCCAAAGAATCAAGAACTTGTTCAAGGCATAATATGGTTGTAATGGCTTTATCAGATATAATATGATTGTCATGGCTTTATCAGATACTGAGACTATGAGGCTTGTGCGAAGAAAGAGATAAAATCAAATAAGGTAAAAGTTACTCCTAATTATTCTTTTTCTTTCAATAATATCATCTCCAAACTGGGCACTCACGATGTGAATGGAATGCTCCAATTTGAGGAGGCTATTACAGTATATACTTTACTGTTTATTGAGTTGTACTTAGTTACTCACTGGTTTGTTAATTAGTTATGCTTAATTAGCTTAGTTATTAATGAATGGTTCTATGTTGGTTACTGTAGTTGGTTTGTTAGCTTAATGCAAGTAGTATCCCGAAGCTATGTATAAATTCTTATGCTCAGTTTGTTCTATAGTAAGCAAGCAATGTAGTTTTCAGATTCAGTTTCTCAACACCTCTTGCATTGTTTATTTAGTTTTGAGATAATTATAAATATAGTGTCTGAACTTTTTGAAATATTGGTGTCTAGATTAAATTGTTTTGCAATCAAGTGCTTGGATGAAGGAAATTCCTATCAATGTGGTGTTTTGCTCCGATATGAGAGTGCTTGGGTGCTGATTAAATTTTTGGGACCTCATATATCACTAATATACTTGTCATGTTTGATTTCCACTAACAATTGAAAAAAAGATAAAATTACCTTTTGTAAAATTAGGGATTTAGGATTTAATTAATAATCAAAAGATTTTACTCTAACTTTTGTTTGTAGGCTCCCATGCGCAGAAGAAAAAATTAGGGAATGAGGATTATAGATTGTAATTGAAAATCAATGCCAAGCCTTCAATTTAATTCAGTTTATAGTCAATGGCACCTCAAATTGTATCTTCTTGTAAACAAGTTCTTTAAAATTGTTGCCAATAGTAGGATGAATAGTAACAACCTCTACCAAGTGCAATTTGTAAAGTGTCATTGTCTTGCTTGCATTATCTAACCTAATCATCACAATCTTGTACTCCTTTGCAAGAAACAGCATGAACCAAAACTTGGATATAAAAGCTACCATCTTCTAATTTCAACTACTTGATTAGTAAAACATAAAAAAACAACGTGCCCTATGTCAATATATTGACCAAATATAAATTTAAAAAAAAGGGAATTGCAATAGATTGTGAAAAACACAAAAATAGAATTGTGAATAAAAAAATACAATTAGAAAAAGATTGGAGTAAGAATTACAAATATATATTTGATATAAGCTAAAAAATAAAAAGAAAAGAGAAAAAGATCGAATCTTTAATTAAGGGATTTGAGAAAGAGAGAGAGAGTATATGAAAAAGTTGAGTGAAGGAGATGGGTATGGGTCTTGAATGAGAAAAGGAGAGGACCAAATGTGATGGAGACTATTAAAATCTATGGGCCCGTACATATATGGATTTATAAGTAGGTAAGTGTTAGAATTCACTTATACGAAACCAATTGTCTTGTACTAAGTCCAAGATTCACTCACTTATAAATCCTTTTTCATATTTTATTATTATTCGATATGTGATTCATTTTACAACACAACCCCTCAAGTGCAACCGGGCTTAGCCCGTAGCCAACATCAACAGGTCGGTTGACGCTTGCTTACAAATGAACCGGCTGATATTTCTTCTTCAGTTTCGATCCGGACTAGCATCATCATTAGTCTAATAACGGGGGGCTTGAACATAGGTCCTAGGATTCGGCCTGTTTGGGTATGAAACTCTGATACCATATTAAAGTCCATGGGCCCGTACATATATGGGCTTATAAGTGGGCAAATATTAGAACTTACTTGTACAAAACCAATTGGCTTTTACTAGGTGCAACACTTACTTACTTATAAGTCCTTTTTTATATTTTATTATTATTCGATTTGGGATTCATTTCCCAACAGAGACAATATTATTATTTTAATTTGGTGTATGGACGAGATTGTTTGTGTGATCTGATTGTAAAAAATTGGGGAATTATAGAATGTAATCGAAAACCAATGCCGAACCTTTAGTTTACAAAGGGTAATTTTGTCTTTTTATTTCAATTTGTTAGTAGAAATTTGATGTGGCAAGTCTGTTACTGATATATTAGGCTTCACAAAGCTAACTCAGCACTCAGACAACTCCCAAATTGGAGCAAAATACTACATTGATAGTGATTTACTCCGTTCAAGCACTTGACTGCAAAAAATTTAGTTCAGACACCAAAATAGAAAATTTCAAAAGGTTCAGACACCAAACTTATAATTATCCCTTTAGACTATATATGATTAATAGAATAATCAAGAAATAGAATTGCTATTCCATGTGAAATAATAATTATTTTAAGTTTTAGTTCAAATTTTAGTCAAAAAATACTAATTCCATAGAATAACAATTTCATAATTTTTATGAAATATATATTCCACAAACAAATTAAAGAATTAGTATTTTTTAAACTGTGGAATATAGTATTTCCATTCTTAACTTTAAAAAAATGTTGGCAAGTCCAAATTCACCACTATTATCTTTTTTGTTTTAATTTTCAGATTTTCATTTTTTAAATTTTAAGTCAAATAAAAATTTTACTTATTATGCATTTAAATTATTTGTTGAATAAAATTGGTAAAATTATATTTAATAACCAATAGTGAAGTTAATTTATAAGGATATTATATATAGTCATTTTTATGAATAGAATAGTTATTATATATAGTCATTTATATGAATAGAATAGTTATTTTATATTATGAACCAAATTATAGAATTAGAATAATTATTCTATTCTTACTCTATTCTATTTCTCAAGAATAATTATTTTATTTTTTGTGTATTATATTATATTCTGCAAATCAAACATAGCCTTAGTTTGTTATACGAATGCGCTGAAGACATGCCAAGATGCATTGGGACATACCTAAATTATTGAGATTTGATTTATAATCTCTTATATTACGAGACAAATACTTAATCATTAAGTTATAATCCGAGTAACTCTTTACTCTTAGACGCACACAGGGTATTGTGTTTGCTGGTACAGAATCATCAACAGTTACCTTAGAATGGGCAATGTCAAATCTAGTTTAATCAGCTAAAGTTTTGGAAAAGGCAAAAAAAAAAAAAAAAAAAGAAAAAGAAAAAGAGTTGGACATAAAGATTGGCGAAGAAAGCTTACTGGATGAATTAGAACTTAACAGGTTAACAGGTATTCAAAATATCATAAGTGTTAACAAAAGATGCACCAAATTTAGTTAATTGTCAACAAAAGAGGCACCAAATTTTGAAATAGAATAGCATACAAAAAAAAGGAAATGGAAGCCAACCAATTAACAACTAATTGATTTGAATTTTTTGTTTCTTGGATGGCTATAAATAGCCATGAAGACAAGGCCTAAATCTATCCTATTTTGAGAGAAAATATTTAGAGAGTTAGAGTGATTAATTTCCTATTACAAAAAGAGAATTAAAATTGTTTCTCCTTTATAAATAGAGAGATTGTAATTCCTATTATTTTCATAGTAAAATTCTTCTATTCTTACCCGTGGTTTTTACCCTAATTTGTTTAGGGGTTTTCCACGTAAAATCTGTGTGTCTAAATAATCTTCTCAATTTATTAGCTGCGGTTTTGCTCTAATCCGGTGTCAATTTCGCAACAAGTGGTATCAGAGCTATTGGTTTTAATTTTTCTTGAAAAATAAGAGTATGCTCTGTGGTTGCAGTTTTAACTGATCTTCCACATCAGAAAAATTTTTCTTGAAAAATTATTATTGCGAATAGTACTCTGAGGTACTATACAATTTGGCACTATTCACAGGTACGTTGGAAATAAGTGTGGTAGTGTGAAAATACATGTCTAGGAAAAGTTCTGGCTAAGGAAAGACTTGGTATTTAAGTGTGTCCATTGTGACCCACCTCTTTTTCCTGGGAACTTACCTGGTGTATTGTTCACGGACTACAGTCACTATTCCAGTATACAATTACTATTTACGTGAAATAGTGAGAGCTAGATTTGCTCAAAAGTTCGTGATAGAAGCAATGGCGACAAAATTTGAGATTGAAAAATTTAACGGGAGAAATTTCTCACTGTGGAAATTGAAGATGAAGGCTATCTTGAGAAAAGATAATTGCCTGGCGGCTATTAGCAATAGGCCAGCGGAGATCACAGATGACAACAAATGGAATGAGATGGATGGAAATGCTGTTGCAAATCTTCATCTGGCAGTTGCAGATGAGATATTGTCTAGCATAGAGGAGAAGAAAACAGCAAAAGAGATTTGGGATCATCTCGAAAAATTATACGAGGCCAAGTCACTTCACAACAAGATTTTCCTTAAGAGGAAATTATACACTCTACGGATGTCAAAATCTACTTCAGTGACAGAGCACATTAACACCTTGAATACTCTGTTTTCTCAACTCACATCACTGAGTTATAAAATAGAGTCACAAGAGCGTGCTGAACTTCTACTTCAAAGTCTACCAGATTCATATGATCAACTCATCATCAATCTGACAAACAATACAGACAATCTAGTCTTCGATAATATTGCAGCTGCTATTCTGGAAGAAGAAAATCGGCGCAAAAATAAGCAAGACAGATTAGCCAATTCGCAGCAAGCGGAGGCGCTAACGGTGATGAGAGGGAGATCAATGGAACGTGGCTCAAGTGGGAGCCAAAATCATGGTAGGTCCAAATCAAGAAGTAAGAAGAACATGAAGTGCTACCATTGTGGCAAGAAGGGTCACCTGAAGAAGGATTGTTGGAGTTTAAATAAAAATTCCAGTCCTCATGGAAATATAGCATCTACCTCAAATGAAGGTGAAGCTTTGTGTTGTGAAGCAGTGATGACTTCAGAAGGCAGAAAAAGATTTGCTGATGTATGGCTCATTGACTTTGGAGCCTCATTTCATATGACCTCTCAGAGAGAGTGGTTCCATTATTATGAATCTATCTCAGGAGGATCTGTGTACACAGTAAATAATCATGCCTTGAAGATTGTCGGTATTGGAACCATCAAGTTGAAGATGTATGATGGTACAATTCACACTATTCAAAACGTGCGACATGTAGAGGGCTCACAAAAGAATTTGTTGTTTGAAGGACAACTAGATGATCTTGGGTGTAGGATCGAAACTCAGAATGGGATTAAGAAAATAATCCGTGGTGCGCTTGTACTTATGAAAGGACAGAAAATGGCTGCAAATTTGTATATACTGATGGGAGAGACTCTGCAAGAAGGAGAAGCATCTGTTGCTTTAAGCAGTTCAACTGAAAGATCTACAACAATATGGCATCAGAAACTTGGGCATATGTCTGAGCAGGGAATGAAAATTCTTGTAGAACATAATCTACTTCCGGGACTCACTAAGGTGTCCTTACCTTTTTGTGAGTATTGTGTGACAAGTAAGCAGCATAGGTTAAAATTCAACACATCAAATTCTAGAAGTAAGAAAGTTTTAGAATTAGTTCACTCTGATGTATGGCAAGCACCAGTTACATCCCTGGGAGGAGCGAAGTACTTTGTGTCCTTCATAGATGATTATTCCAGGAGATGTTGGGTATTTCCTATCAAGGGGAAGGGAGATGTGTTTTCAGTTTTCAAAGCGTTCAAAGCGCAGATAGAACTTGAATATGGGAAAAAGATCAAGTGTTTGAGGATAGATAATGGAGGAGAATATACCAGAAATGAGTTTGCTGAGTTTTGTAATCAAGAAGGCATTAAGAGACAGTTTACTACGGCATACACTCCTCAACAAAATGGAGTGGCAGAGAGGATGAACAGAACCCTGTTAAAAAGAACAAGGGCCATGTTGGGAGCTGCTGGTCTAGAAAAAATATTTTGGGCAGAAGCAGTCAACACCGCCTGTTATGTGATCAATCGATCACCATCAACTGCAATTGAGTTGAAAACACCGATGGAGATGTGGACGGGAAAGCCTGTTGATTATTCAAACCTCCATGTATTTGGAAGTCCTGTGTACGTGATGTACAACACTCAAGAAACTACAAAGTTAGATCCAAAATCTAGAAAATGCATATTTCTGGGTTATGCTGATGGAGTAAAGGGGTATCGCCTATGGGATCCCACTACCCATAAGGTCGTCATCAGCAGGGATGTGATATTTGCAGAAGGGAAGCTGCAAGAGAAAGGTGATAGTAGCAGTTCAAATGAAGGTCCAGAAACTACAATGGTACAGGTGGAAAAAGAGTCTGATTCAAAGGATTCTTCTGAAGTAATACCAGAAATTGAGGAATAAGAACCAGTTGAGTTTGAAACTACAGAAGTTCGACGGTCAACTCGTGAAAGAAAAATACCAGCTTGGCAGTCTGATTATTTTATGGAGAGTAATGTTGCATACTGTCTTCTAACAGAGGAAGGGGAGCCATCAACTCTCCAAGAAGCAATGAATAGTTCAGATGCATCTCAGTGGATGGTAGCAATGCAGGAGGAAATGGAAGCTCTTCATAAGAACAAGACTTGGGAGCTTGTGCAGTTACCACAAGGAAGAAGGCCTATTGGCAATAAATGGGTCTTCAAGATCAAACGAAATAGTGATGATCAAGTGGAGCGGTATCGTGCAAGATTGGTTGTAAAAGGATATGCTCAGAAAGAAGGGATTGATTTTAATGAGATATTTTCCCCTGTGGTTCGACTTAATACAGTCCGAGTAGTTCTGGCAATGTGTGCTACTCTTGACCTACACCTAGAGCAGTTAGATGTGAAAACTGCTTTTCTTCATGGAGATCTTGAAGAAGAAATTTATATGCCCCAACCAGAAGGATTTGAAGAACATGGAAAGGAGAACTTGGTTTGTAGGTTGAACAAATCTCTATACGGTCTCAAACAGACGCCGACGTGTTGGTATAAGAGATTTGATTCCTTCATCATGAGCCTTGGATACAGCAGATTAAATGCAGACCCTTGTGCCTATTTCAAGAGGTTTGGAGATAATGATTTCATCATTCTACTGTTATATGTTGATGACATGTTGGTAGCAGGCCCCAACAAAGATCATATCAGAGAACTAAAGGCTCAGTTGGCTAGGGAGTTTGAAATGAAGGACTTGGGACCGGCAAACAAGATTCTAGGGATGCAAATTCACCAAGACAGAAATAATAGAAAGATTTGGCTTTCTTAAAAGAATTATTTGAAGAAAATCTTGCGACACTTTAACATGCAAGATTGTAAGCCAATTTCTACCCCACTTCCTGTTAATTTCAAGTTATCCTCCAAGATGAGTCCTAGCAGTGAAGTAGAGAGGATGGAGATGTCTCGAGTACCGTATGCATCAGCAGTGGGAAGTTTAATGTTTGCTATGATTTGTACAAGACCAGACATTGCACATGCAGTGGGAGTGGTTAGTAGATACATGGCGAATCCTGGTAGAGAGCATTGGAATGCTGTGAAAAGGGTCTTGAGATACATTAAGGGGACCTCAGATGCTGCATTATGTTATGGAGGATTAGATTTTACTGTCAGAGGGTATGTTGACTCAGATTATGCAGGTGATTTGGATAAAAGTAAATCCACTACAGGTTATGTGTTTATTCTTGCTGGAGGAGCAGTAAGCTGGGTTTCAAAACTGCAGTCAGTTGTGGCTACATCAACAACAGAAGCAGAGTATATAGCAGCTACACAAGCCAGTAAAGAAGCAATCTGGTTGAAAATGATAATGGAAGAACTCGGGCACAAACAGGAAAATATTTCTTTATTTTGTGACAGTCAGAGTGCCTTGCATCTTGCAAAGAATCCAGCTTTTCATTCAAAGACAAAGCACATTCGAGTTCAATACCATTTCGTTCGTGAGAAAGTAGAAGAAGGAATAGTGGATATGCAGAAAATTCATACGAAAGAGAACCTGGCAGATTTTATGACAAAGGCAGTCAATACTGACAAGTTTATTTGGTGTCGATCCTCCAGTGGCCTAGCAGAGACGTAAGCAACATGGAAATGGCAAGATAGAGAGAACGGTGTGAAGATTGATTGATCCTTAATCAAATCTTCAAGTGGGAGATTGTCAACAAAAGATGCACCAAATTTAGTTAATTGTAAACAAAAGAGGCACCAAATTTTGAAATAGAATAGCATACCAAAAAAAGGAAATGGAAGCCAACCAATTAACAACTAATTGGTTTGAATTTTTTGTTTCTTGGATGGCTATAAATAGCCATGAAGACAAGGCCTAAATCTATCCTATTTTGAGAGAAAATATTTAGAGAGTTAGAGTGATTAATTTCCTATTACAAAAAGAGAATTAAAATTGTTTCTCCTTTATAAATAGAGAGATTGTAATTCCTATTATTTTCATAGTAAAATTCTTCTATCCTTACCCGTAGTTTTTACCCTAATTTGTTTAGGGGTTTTCCACGTAAAATCTGTGTGTCTAAATAATCTTCTCAATTTATTAGCTGCGGTTTTGCTCTAATCCGGTGTCAATTTCGCAACAATAAGTTCATAACAGAGTCTCTAAGATTATAAACAGCAGAACCATTGCTTATCATCTTGAGAGTGTAGTGTTGGAGGATACCATGCAGAACCCAATACAATGCTACTTGTAATTAATGCATGGGCTATACATAGAGACCCTGATTTATGGGACGATGCAATGAAGTTTAAGCCTGAAAGATTTGAGAGTGGTGCTGATTAAGGTGTTGAATCCTACGAGTTGTTGCCTTTTGGGTTGAGAATGAGATCATGTCTTGGGATGAGTCTAGCCAATCGTGTTGTCGGGTTTGCTTTAGGGTCTATGGTTCAGTGCTTTGAATGGAAAAGGGCAAGTAACCAAGAGATTGATATGTCTGAAGTGATTGGGCTGGTCATGTATGTATGTACGTACAGCTCTTAAACATTTTGTCATTTTTCCCCCTTTTTTGAGTATTGGGCCAGGGATTTGGATTCATTATCCTACGAGTGGCTCTTAGCATTTCGTTTATGTGCTTAATTATGTGCTATTAATGTTCTCAATATACTATTAACAAGCTTTGCAATTCACTATTCATTTAGGCAATGACATGTATTAAGTAGTGTTTGACTAGAGATATTTATGATACACCTTATTTGCATATAAAAGCAGTGGTGGAACTAGAAAATCTAGTAATAAGGGGTCAAAAAAATTGAAACCAAACTCAATACTATATAAATTAGTATAGTATTTTATTTAATTTCATTGATCATTAATATACTAATTATGCATATATAACGCATAAATATATTAAAAAAGTTGAATACTCAATATTTTTCTAATGGGTATGCAAAAATCATAAATTTTAGATTTTTTTAGTAGTTTTTTTTTTTTTTGAAAAGAGATTTTTTTTAGTAGTTGAGGAAGGGGAATGTTATTTATTTTTAAGGAGGCCTATATATATATATATATATATATATATATATATATATATATATATATATATAAAATCCAAGTAATTTTTTTTTCCTTTTAGGGGGCCAATAGAGTGGTTCCGCCCCTGATCCTACAATAAAAGATACAAGCCATTTCATATTCCAGTAAATAATTATTCATATCCACATATGTCTGGAATTATGATTAGTGATAAAATTCTAAAACTAGAAAGAATGTGATCCGAATTATCAAAATTTAAAGTTCGTGTTGCATTGATAAATTTGGTGGAAGTTCATAAATTTTTTTTATAATTAACAATACTAATATGGCAAAAATATTAAAAAAAAAAAATTTCACGTTAGCTCCAGCAGCCAAAAATTTGGTATGACACTTGATCGGGGCAAAATTTATTAAAAAAATGAAAGAATGAGATCCGAATTACTAAGATTTAAAATATGTGTTGCAATTACAAATTCAGTAAAAATTCATGAATTTTTTTTCTTTTGTAACTAACTCTTTGCTATTTGTGTAAATTCCATAATATGTAAATCCTAATTAGAATGATTTGCCTTTGAATAAAATAAGGATATGAAACTTTATAAAGGCAACTTACAAAAAAATCTACACAATATATGATAAGTAGATATGTGATTTGAAAAATGGATAGAGATGGCAAAACTCAATCTGCCCAAATAGGAAATTTATCTATGTTTTATATCCGATGAAGAATCTCCATCCTATCTATAATAATAAGGTGAGAATGGGATTGAGTATCTCCGCCCAACCCACCCATAAAACTTAACATAAATATATATAATATTTTGTCAAAATATATAAATTATAAAGTTCAAACGCTAATAAAATTATCAAAATATAAATGTGGATTCCCATTCCTATTCTGCACGTGATTTACTCTGCCCGAACCATTAATGGGGTAGCAATGGAAATCTCAAAACATAACCTGCCACCCTATTATTAGATGGAGTTTTCGCCAACTATTTTGGTATTTAGCTAACCATGGCTTTAGGTCTATCTTGTCTACTACTATCATAGTTAGAATCTATATATAGTAGTAGTAGTTTAAAAATTTAGCCCTAAAGTTTTGAAAATTGTGTAAAGAAATGACAATGAGCTGGGACAGGATGGGACGGGACGGATTTTGAAATTCTCATCCCACCCTATGAACAATCGAGTTAAAGTTGGGTGGCGTAAATCGATTTCAGACCGGATGCAAGGCAAGAACTAGATCTCCATTCATATTTTTATAATTGTATTATCATTAAAACTTCATAATTAATATATTTTAACAAAATATTATGCATATTAATGTTAAATTTTTATACATTATTAATTAATATTTAAAAATAATAATATAATTAAATACTCAATGATATAATTTTAAAAAAAACTAATATACATATATTTCTTGTTTCGCCCCGATTCCACCTCAATTGCATTATATATATGCAATTGAGGTGGAATCGAGGCGAAGCAAGAAGACTCAATCACATTCCTATCCTAGTATTATAGGCTAGGCGGAGATTTCCCGTCAAATTTAGGGTTGGACCGAATTCTCTATCGGAATGGATCAGATTTGCCATCTCTACCTAAGGAGTCAGAAATAGCATTCTTATTCTCCTACAAGCTTTTGTTTTAATCATGGGTTAGTGGGTTGATCTTGTCTTTTCTCATATTTTGGCCAACTATTTTAATATTTAGCTAGCCACATGACTTTAGGTCTATCTTGTGTACTACTACCATGGTTTGAATCCATAGTAATAGTAGTTTAAAATCTAGCTATAAAGTTTTGAAAATTGCATAAGGTGTCAGAAATAGCATTTTTATGCTCCTACAAGCTCGGGTTTTAATCATGGGCTAGTAGGTTGATCTTGTCTTTTCTCAAATGGAGTTTTGGCCAACTATTTTGGTACTTAACTAACCATGGCTTCAGGTGTTCTCACACTATGTATTGTATTTTTCACACCTTAACAAAAAAAAAAAAAAAAGTTTTGAAACTTATTGTGAAATGGACTTAGATAGAATTCATTCCCAAAAGTTAGTTCAAAGGAAGAGAATGTCCAATCCATATTATATACACTAAAATAAGTCACTAAGTTAGCGATGTAGGATAATTTTAATACCAACCCTTGACATGTGCTAAGCTTGACTAGCAAGTGGCACAATTGAATACTGAGCCTTGTCAAGAAGCACATGTGGAATTTAGAATTTGGTAATGGGCGATTCACATGATGGACACAAGAAGATATAAGTCATAATAGGAACTTGGTTGAGGCTTTGATACCATGATAAATGGGTTTGGATGGAACTCATTCCTAAAAGCTAACTCAAAGGAAGATGATGTCCAATTCACGTTATATACACTATAACAAGCCACTAAGTTAGCGATGTGAAACAATTCTAATAATTATAATTTAATATATTTGAAAAGACATAAAAGTACTATAAATTATGTTCACATTCTACTTTAAAGAAAACAATTAGACATGATTTAATATAAAATAATAAGGATAGAAAATCTCTCAAATATGACCGGAGAGCACATATGCCCTCAACTTTTTTTTTTTTTAAACATTTGGCAAATATATATATATATATATATATATATATATATATATATATATATATATATATATATATATATATATATATATATATATATATATATATATATATATATATATATATATATATATATATATATATATATATATATATATATATATATATACAAATAACTTGCAGTATTATTGTGGCACATCGAATTGAATTTTTTAGGTTTACAGCAAATTGGTGGGTCTCGGAGACTTCGTGTAGATTTGGAAGTGATATGACTTCTGGTTTGAACCCATAATAATAGTAAATTTAAAAGTCTAGCTATAAAGTTATAAGGTGCCAGAAATACCATTCTTGTGCCCCTACAAGCTCTTGTTTTAATGATGGGCCTTGTCTTTTCTTGATGGAGTTTTGGCCAACTATTTTGGTATTTAGCTAACCATGGTATAGGTCTTCTTTTTACCTCTGCAACTATAGACTATTTGATAGGTGCTTTTCACCCCTTACTTTCTCTTATAAAAAAAAAAGTTTTGAAAATTATAATTACAAGACATAATTGAAAAGATAAAAAGTATTATAGATTTTTAAATAAAAGGCTAGAGATCATAAATAAATAGGGATGGCAATTCTTACCATATTCTTGAGTATCCATCCGAAATCTACCCAGTCAAAGTGAGTAATATCCGAATTGACTTGGTAATAGGTATGGGTAAACCTATTAAAAAATAGTATTGGGTTTGGGTAGGGTACGGGTAGTATAGTATTCTACCCATATCCGTACCTATATCATATCCGAACTGTCGGATTTTACCCATATCCGAACACATTCACACCTATGTCTTGTATACAAACATGTGCGAATGCACAATTCAACATAAATAATATTTAGATTAAAATTGACTGGTCTAATTTATGATATTATAGTAATGATACATTAGAATTTTTTAAAATAAGTATAAATATATAAATAAATAAGGATTACAAAAATAAAAATGATGTTTTATTTTGTGCGAAATATACTAAATTTCATTATTTGAGAGTGAATGAATTTCTTGCAACTCTTAAAAAAAGAAGATACGATTTAAGAAAAATTTACTCATTTTCTTATCAATCAAGGTCAGTAAACTTATGATATGATATCTCATTATTCCACTGTATATCTTCAGTTTTCTTACATATTATATTGAATGCTTTCAGTGATTTGTAATGTGTTATTTCAAATTTAAATATTTTCAACATCTTTCTTAATATTAAGTTAGATGCATAATATTATGAGTTATATATGTAATTGAACTTATTAATTATATGTGTAACCTATTGCATTTGGAGAACTAGAAAACTTCTAAATTATTCAATTTTTTCTTTAGTATTTTTATTTTTATTTTTTAATATAAAGTCTCTTTGAATATAATTTGTATTGATATATAGTAATGATATATTTGTGTTTAAATTTATACGTATATTTAAAAATAATTCGATAAAT
Source organism: Reutealis trisperma (assembly GCA_947687605.1). NCBI lineage: Eukaryota > Viridiplantae > Streptophyta > Magnoliopsida > Malpighiales > Euphorbiaceae > Reutealis > Reutealis trisperma. The sequence continues at coordinate 403,939 of CANTUT010000066.1, forward strand.
TTATACTTATATTTAAAAATAATTCGATAAGTATTTGGGTCCTATGTTACTCGAAGATTACTCGAAACCCTATAAGTATGGGGATAGATTTAAAATTTATTACTCAGACGGATATAGGTACGGCTATTGATAAACTTCTTTATATATGAGTAAAAGTATTATAATAGGCTATCCATACCCTATCAGTTTTCATCCCTAGAAATAGAAAGTATTATAGATATTCAGACAATGTATTAAAAGAAAATACAATTAAACAAGACTTAATATAAAATAATATTTTTTATTTTGAAATATGATGGCACGTCCATATTTATAAATGGAGCCTCAAATTGAAATTTCAAATCATTTGGGAGTCACATCAATTTTATGAGAATTTTGCTCCCTATAAAACCTAACAAAGCTATATATATATTGAAGTAAGCAACCGATCATCCCTAGAAAAATTACTAAATAAAAGATCCATAACTTAAAAAGGAAAAATAAGGGCTATGGCTTATTCAAATGAATTACAAAATCAACTCAAAATCATGGAAATAAGCTGCATAGAGTTTGGCCATGTTAACACAAAAACTCATTTTAAAGAATAATTTATTACAATAAAACACAATGCTCTTTCTTCTACAACAAACTCATAGCTCATAAGAAGCTTTGCTTCTTATTTCTCTCTTATTTTTTTTCTTGCTACTTGCAAAGAGGGAGGGGGGTCTTTATACTAATTCTAACTCAATACAAACCACATAAACATATTTAACTTTCACCTATCTTATACCAAACTTACACCTAACAATCATAATAACCATACACGTACAAACACAACTTTCAACAATCTAACCGACTTGTGACCTATAATTCATTATGTGAAAAAAATTAGAAGGTTCTTTGAGCTGTGTTTCATCATTTGGATTGAGTTTTAATTAAACTTGGGTTTTTAAAACAAGTTTATATTTCAACACTCCCCCTTAAACTTATTTTATGAGACCAAGCAAATTCCTTATCCTTGCAAAGTCTTCATATTTCATTGGCTTGGTGAAAATGTCAGCAATTTGATCATATGACTTGACATACTCGATTTGTACATCCTTTCTTGCAATGCATTCTCTAATGTAATGGAATCGAGTATCTATGTGCTTTGATCGATCATGAAACACTGGATTTTTTGCTAGAGCAATTGCTGATTTATTATCAAGACTAATATTTGTTGGTTCTTCTTATGCCAAGTTCAGCTCCTTCAATAAGTTTCTCAGCCAGACTGCATGACAAACAGCTAAAGTTGCAGCAACATACTCAGCTTCGCAAGTTGAGAGTGTGACGATTGGTTGTTTCTTTGACAACCATGTGAAAGTAGTATCTCTTACAAAAAATATAAATCCTGTAGTACTTCTTCGATTATCTATGTTTCCACCCCAATCGCTATCGCTATATCCAACAAACTTGTAATCATTAGAAATTGAATATAACAAGCCATAATCAATTGTACCTTTTAGATAGTGAAGAATTCTCTTTGCAACTTTGAAATGAGTAGTTGTTGGAGACTCCATATAGCGACTAACAAGTCCAACTGCATAGAGTATGTCAAGCCTCATGCAAATCAAGTAATGTAGACTTCCAACTAGACTTTTAAAAAGTGTTGGATATATGCTTTCACCTTCTTCATGCCTAGTCAATTTGACTCCACATTCTGCTGGACTGCTGATTGGCTTACAATCTCCCATTTTGAATTTCTTGAGTATTTCTTATGCATAACTTTGTTGGGAGATGAATATACCTTCATACTTTTGCTTGACTTCAATACCAAGGTAATATGCCATGAGCCCAATGGTTTTCATCTCGAATTCTTTCATCATCACTTTCTTGAATTGATCAAACATGTTTAGGTTGTTTCCAGTGAAGATCAAATCATCAACATAAAGGCACACTATCAAAATATCTCCATCTTTGTGACATACAGGGCATACTCATAGGGACATTTTCTGAAGCCATTTTCTTGAAAATACTTGTCTATTCAGCTATTCCTAGCCCTTGGTGCTTGCTTTAGCTTGTAAAGAACTTTCTTCAATTTTAACACCTTGTCTTCATAGCCTTTGACTTCGTATCCTGATGGTTGCTTAAGATAGACTTCTTCTTCAAGGACTTCATTTAAAAATGCAGATTTTACATCCATTTGATGTATTCTCCACCTATTTTGAGCTGCTAGAGAAATGATTAGTCTAATTGTTTCCAGTCGTGCAACAGGAGTAAATACCTCATCATAGTCAATTCCAGCTTTTTGACTGTGACCTTTTGCAACAAGCCTCACCTTGTGCCTTTCAACCTCTCCTTTGGCATTCTTCTTTGTTTTGAACATCCACTTTACACCAATTGCCTTCTGACCTTTGGGAAGCGTAATAAGTTCCCATGTTTCATTCTTCTCGATTACCTTGATTTCTTCGTCTATTGCATCTCTTCACTTCTTCTCCTTTGCAGCTTCTTGATATCTTACTAGTTCACAATCAACAAATAGACAAAATAATGTAAGATTATCTTATCATTCAATTTCTTCGTAATGATCTCGAAGACTCTTTGTACGTTCCACAACTCTTTCTTCAAGACTATCACTTGATAAAGGTGAACTATTTTCATAGATAGTTAATGTTAGTGAAGTCAATGGTGTAGCAGTCTCTTGTTGAACTTCTTCTATTTACTCAACTAGTGATTGCTCATTTTCATCAAATGGAAGGAAATTGAAGTCATTTGTGGGAGAGTTGAATGCCCATTTGCCTTCTTCATCAAATATGACATCTCAGCTGATTACGATCTTCCTATTGTTTAGATTGTACAGCTTGTAGCCTTTCGAACTTACATCTTAGCCGATGAAGATGAATCTTTCACTTTTATCATCAAGCTTAGTTCTTCTTTCATCCAGTACATGAATATGAGCTATGCTTCTAAATACTCTAAGGTGAGAAATACTAGGCTTTCTTCCGCTCCAGGCTTCTTATGGAGTCTTTTCCTATATGGTTTTTGTTGGAGATCAGTTGGATAGGTAGACTGTTGTAGCCACTGCTTTAGCCCAAAACTCTTTCGGCAATTTCTTGCATTTGAGCATGCTTCGCGCCATGTCAAGGATAGTTCTATTTTTCCTTTCTGCGACTCCATTTTGTTGGGTGGATCTTGGGACTATCAATGGTCTTTGAATTCCATTTTCTTCATAGAATTCTTGAAACTCCTTAGAAGTGAATTCTCCTCCTTGATCATATCTCATTACTTTAATCTTTTGGCCACTTTCATTCTCCATTGTAGCTTTAAATTTCTTGAATATTTTGAAAACCTTTAATTTTTTATTCAAAAAATATACCAAAGTTTCCTTGAAAAATCATCAATAAAGAGAATGAAATAGTTATTTTTACCAAATGAACTTGGGCTAATCAATCCACAAAAATCTGCATGTATAAGCTCCAGTGGCTTTTTCGCTTTTGAGTTTGACAGCTTTGGAAAGCTTTTTCTGAATTGCTTCCCAAGTAAGCACCCTTCACTAAGTTGTTCAGGTTGATTGATGCTTGGTAGTCCTCTCACCATGTTCTTCTTGGATAGAAGCTCCAATCCCCCAAAATTGAGATGCCCAAATCGAAGATGCCATAGCCATGATGTCTCCTTGTAGCAAGCTATCAAGCATTTTTCAACATCATTTTGTATGTTGATCAGGAACATTCTATTCTTTGTTATTGGCACTTTAGCTATTAGATTATTCTTGTCATCTTTTATAGAAAGATTGTCATTTTTCATGTGAATATCATAACCTTTTTCCAATAATTGTCCAAGACTCAAGATGTTACTCCTCATGTGAGGCACATAGAAAACATTTGAAATAAATTGATGTCTCCCGTCTTTTAAATGGATGAGAATGTTACCTCTCCCTTTTACTTCAATTTTAGAATCATCTGCAAATGAGACATTGCCACTTATAGATTCATCAAGTTCCATGAACATGCTTCTCTTTCCATACATATGATTGCTTGCACCAGTGTCAAGATACCAATAATTCTCTTGGCCACCATTGTTCTCCTTCTTTGCTAGGAAAAGAGTTGCCTTTTCTTCAATCTTCTCTTCTATGTAGTTGGACTTTTCTTCAACTTTTGAACTTCTACATTCTGAAGCATAATGGCCATACTTGTGACAACTGTAGCATTGAATTTGAGATTTGTCATACCTCAAATTAGGATTTCCTCTTCCACATCCTCTTGTAGAACTTTCTCCTCTTTCATAGTTCTTGGAATTGTTGTTATAATTCCAACCTCGTCCATGACCACAATTTCCTTCTCGTCCTCGAGCTCTACCTCTACCTCGGCCATGTTAATTGACTTGGCTTTCATTTTTCTCCTCTTTGAGTTGCATTTTAAGGAGTTGTTCGGTGATCCCATGTTTCTTCTTGTGCTTTTCTTCATAGGCTTGTAATGAACATAAAAGTTCTTCAATCTTCATCTCCTCCAAGTCTTTTGTCTCTTCTATTATCACAACAATATGCTTGAACTTTGGATCAAGTGAGCAGAGTATCTTTTCCATGATTCTCACATTTTCTAACTTTTCACCATTTCTTTTTAATTGATTTGAAATGACCAAAACTCAAGAGAAGTAATCAGAAACTAACTCAGCTCCTTTCATGTGTAAGGATTCAAGCTCACCTCTTAAAGTTTAAAGACCTACCTTCTTCACTTTCTCTTCTCCTTTGTAGGATGTTTGAAGCTTTTCCTATACTTGTTTGGCAGATTTTGCATTTAAAATCTTCTTAAAGTCATCATCATCTGAGGTTTGATAGATTAGGTAGAAAGCTTTCTTGTCTCTCTTTCATAAATCTTTCAAAATTGTATTTTGATCTTAGGTAAGATCGTCTTCATTTTTTGGCTCATTATAACCTTTCTCTATGATATCCAAAACGTCGTGTGCATTAAGGAGAGCCATCATCTTAATACTCCAATTGTCATAATTGTTGTTGTTGAGTATTGGTGCTTGGAAGGATGCCATATTATTTGCCATATCTCCAAATCTGGAAAGAATTTGCAAAATTTGATAGCACGGATGGATATGGAATGTTGAAAAACCTTAAGTTGAACTTAGATTGAAAAGTCAAACTTTTAGTCAAAGTCAACGGTCAAAGTTAACAATCAAAGGTCAAATGACTCGATCAACGGCTTGACAACTTGGTAAGATGGCTTAGTCAACTAGCTCAGTGGCTTGGCTCGGCTCAGTCTGACTTGGTTTGACTCAGTGGTGTTACTTGTTCCAACTCAGCGAGTGCACTGAGTTTTCTAGGCAGCAAACTTCTGGCAACAATTGGCGATGCGTTCGACGTCTAATTAGGCTGATTCTAGTGGTGTTGGATTTATCTCTCCGAGAGCTTCAATTTGATATCTTATATGCCTATGTTTGGCTTTGATACCATTATGTTAATACAAAAACTCACTTTGAAGAATAATTTATTACAATAAAACACAACACTCTTTCTTCTACGACAAATCACAACTCTCAAGATGCTTTGCTTCTTATTTCTCTCTAAGTTTTACCTAACTTATATCAAACTTACCTCTAATAAACATAATAACCATACATGTACAAATACAATTTTCAACAATCTAACCGACTCTTGACTTGTAACTCATCATGTGAAAAATATTAGAAGGTTTTTTGAGTTGGGTTTCATCATTTTCATTAAGTTTTAATTAAACTTGGGTTTTTAAAACAAGTTTATATTTCAACAGGCCACACTTGCTTTAATAGAAAAAAAAAACAATTTCAGTATATGACAAATTAATTAAAGATAAATTATTATTTAGCTCCTAAAATTTGTTCTAATTAACGATTTCATCTCTTCATTTTGAAAAACTAATTAAATAATTTGTCACATTTATTTCCATTAATAATTACATTTTTACAATTAGTCAAAAAAAATTTTAGTAGTCAAATGAAAATTTTAATAGTTAAAGTACTAAAACACACTTGATTTTAAGAAAAAGAAAATAACATTCACATAACTAAAAAAAATAAAATCTACATCTCCAGTTCAATCAGCAATGGCAATGATAATTTAGCCAAAAGCCACTGACAAGACATAAAATTGGAGTCATCTAAATGAGCACCGACAAGCTTCATACTTGGATGGTCCGAGTTTTGCAGGACCAGTGGATCCCTTACATGTTGCGCCTCCACATTATGACCCCCTTTGCCTCCATAAATTCTTCGTGCAACTCTAACATGTTCTTGATCAGTGTTTGCATCGGATTCCATGACTAATTTTGTGAAAACACCTCTCCAAAAAGGAAGATATTAAGAAATAACAAGTGTGAAACCCTAAGATCACAAATCACCACTACTTGAAAATAGAAACTTCAATTCTCAATCTCCAATTACAAATAATAATAAAAAAAAAGACACTGCAATCTAAATCATAATTAAACTTCTCGCCAAACCCTAGCATAGAAAGCAATCCAAAAAAAATTCCTAACTTGTGTATACAAACCCAAACAAATCAACAATGTTCAAGAATAAACCTCATAAAATCATCTTTTAAGAATCAATCAAATGAAATCAAAGATAAATTATTATTTACCTCCTGAAATTCAATCTAATTAATGATTTCATCTCTCCATTTTGAAAACCTAATTAAATACTCTGTCATATTTATTTCCGTTAATAATTACATTTTTACAATTAGTCAAAACAAATTTTAGTAGTCAAATGAAAATTTTAATAGTTAAAGTACTAAAATACACTTGATTTTAAGAAAAAGAAAATAACATCCACATAATTAAAAAAAAAAATAAAATCTACATCTCTAGTTCAATTAGCAATGGCAATGATGATTTGGCCAAAAGCCACTGACAGGACATAAAATTGGAGTCATCTAAATGAGCACCGACAAGCTTCATACTTGGATGGTCCGAGTTTTGCAGGACTAGTGGATCTCCTACATGTTGCCCCTCCGTATTATGATCCCCTTCGCCTCCATAAATTCTTTGTGCAACTCTAACATGTTCTTGATCAGTGTTTGCATCGGATTCCATGACTAATTTTGTGAAAACACCTCTCCAGAAAGGAAGATATTAAGAAATAACAAGTGTGAAACCCTAAGATCACAAATCACCACTACTTGAAAATAGAATCTTCAATTCTTAATCTTCAATTACAAATAATAAAAAAAAAGACACTGCAATCTAAATCATAATTAAACTTCTCGCCAAACCCTAGCATAAAAAGCAATCCGAAAAAAATTCCTAACTTGTGTATACAAACCCAAACAAATCAACAATGTTCAAGAATAAACCTCATAAAATCATCTTTTAAGAATCAATCAAATGAAATCAAAGGAAAAACCTAAATCTCGATCTAGAGTAAATGAATAATTCTCTCAATCTTCCCTCTGATGATCTTTAAAAAAATAAGGATTTCCTTGTGTCTGATCTCTATATATATATCCTAAGATCTACCCATAAACCTGCTCTGACAACATAAAAACTCATCAAGCTTCTATTGTAGCTTGCTAGAGTTCATAGTAAAAAAATGTGATTGAGGGAGAAAAGAATATGAGATTAGGGTTTCGTTTATCTAAAAAATAGGTATAATATTCCTTTTATACATCAGAAAGGAAAAGACTAAAATACCCTTTAGTAACTATGACAATTTTACTTGAAAATATTTACCGAAACAATTTAAATATATTTACATTTACAGCCATAAATCACAATGGGGCAAGTGATAATGGTAACTATCAGTCTGGGTGTAGGTAAAGTTAGAGACTGACTTGCACGAACATAGCTATAGATTTTGGATTTGGATGAAGAAGATAATAGCATTTTTGTAAATTTATCATGTTGAATTAGAAATTTTGGATCTTGATGGTAAATTTTGAATTTACCCTTAATGAAAATTATTTGGCAATCACGTGCAAGTGGGTATAAAAATAAAAAAAGTAGGATCCGCTTGTACCATGTTAGACCACATTAATACTCACTGATGTCCTTAGAACTCTAGACCTCATATTACTAACCAAAAGAAATCTCAAATCCCATTTTGTGCAAAAAAATTTCATAGACCCCAAAGTATCAAAAGGTCAAACTACAAGATACTTTTCTATGCTTTCCCCTATAAATTAAGGAGCAACTCAATTATAATCATAGATAAGTGACAATTAAACATGGAATATATAATTTTCTATTTTGTTCTTTTGATCCTTCCCTTTTTCCTTCTTGCCTTCGAATCTTATTCAAAAACAAGAACACAACAACTGTTAACGAAAGTCAGAGACAGGAATCCATAGAAGTCAAGACACCAGCTGTTCTCCAGTTTATAACATCTTTGTTCAATACCTAACATGATCTATAAGCTCAATGGTCAAGATATTCTTCTGTAAACACATGTATAAACTCCATAATTAACATCATTAATAGTATTAGAATAGGCTATAAATACCTTAAAAATTCTTTGTAAACATACACAGAAAATACAACTTACTCTTTCTAATTTTCATTAGCAATTCTATATGATATTTTACGTGGTATCAGAGCTTAGCTATTCTCAGTTTTTTGCATTTTATTTTTAATCTGTAAAATAAATTACTGTTCATTCAATTACATGCAACACATTGATAATTCAAGAAAAGGATACCATTAGAAAGCTCTCGTCATAAGCTTCAAAATAAGACCAACTGGAGCTCTAGAAACATCCTTACGCGCTGCCTGAAGAAGCTGCCCAGAAGTCCACGTGCCACCATGAGCACCAGAGGTTGGAGACGAGACACGTTAGCACTCCAACATGTGTCAACATCCCATTGATCTATGTCATTGACACGTCAGCAAACTTTTCTAGTCATCAGGTGACACATCATCATCCACGTGCCCGCCCACGTCATCAGCCACGTCAGCCAACATGTCGATTTTCTGCCACATCAGCGTTCCACGTGCTTGCCACATCAGCCTTCCACATCAGCATTCCACATGAGTGCCTGTCATCAGATACCAGCCAATCAGTATCCGCCACATGTCATATCGATTTGGTTCAATCAAATCAGTTGACTTTAGCTTTGACTCTTCGGTTCAACCACTTATGTACCAGTTTTTAGACATCAAGAACCGATTCCTAAGGTTTTTCAACCTCTTGATTTCATTTTGCTGTCAGATTTGTGAAATTCTTTCTCTATAATAAAGTTATGGAGAAAATTAATGCTACTCAACCTATTGTGACAATTTTAAATGGCACTAATTATAATCTTTGGGCAAGTAGTATGAAAAGCTATCTTGTTGGAATCAAATACTGGAGGATTGTCACTAGTGGAACTCCCAAACTTGTTCATCTTCAAGATGAAACTGAAACAAAATACAATGATCATGTTGATGATTGGGAAAGCAAAAATCATCAGATCATTGCTTGGTTTCGTAACACCTCTGTTCCAAGTATTCACATTCAATTTGATCAACTTGATACTGCCAAAGAAATTTGGGATTTTCTTAGCAACAGGTATACAATTTCTGGTCTTGCTCATCATTATCAATTATGGAATACTCAAAATAATATGAAGTAAGAAGTTGGACAATCTGTTAATGATTTCCTAAGTCAAATACAACCTGTCTGGAATCAGCTCTCCCAAGCCAAAATTACTACAAATCAACTCCATCTAATCCTATTTCTCATGGCTCTTCGGTCTGAATATGAACCTGTTCATGTATCTCTGTTGCACAGAGATCCTCTTCCAACACTAGAAACGGCTGTCAAGGAATTAATTTTTGAAGAAACTTGTTAGCAAATTAGCAAATTGGCTTCCTTTGATCAGGCTCTAGTTACTCATAGGCCATCATTGACTCAGTCACTACAACATTGTAAGAATTGCAATTGACCTGGTCACTCATTCTCTAACTGTCTAACTATTGAGTGCAGATACTGCCACAAACTAGGATATGTTAAAAGCAACTGTCTTACTCGTCCAGCAAAACCAAGAGACAATCATCCCAAGTACAAAATTAGCTCAGACACTAGGTCCTCCAATGCCAAATGCTCCTGTCTCTTATAACTCCTCTACCTCCTTCACTCTCTCTGACCTTGAATCCATATTTAAAAAGGTTATGTCTTCCAATGCCTCCTCTTCTAGTGCCATGTCCGTCTACTCAGGTAATAATCAATGGTTAATTGACTATGCATGTAGCAATTATATGACTCTGATCCAAATATTTTTCAATCTAAAATCCAAAATAACTTTCTGGCCCCTATTCATACAATTGATGGAAATAAAATGGGCATCAGTCATGTTGGAACTATTTCTACATTTACTCTTACTATACCTGATACGTATCTTGTGCCTTTCTTAGCTGTTAATCTTCTCTCTGTTGGTCAAATATGTGAAATAGGATTAACTGTGCATTTTGATTCTAATGGTTGTCAGGTACAAGACCCGAAGATGAGACAAATTGTAGGAAGTGGAATCAAAATCGGGAGGCTATTTGAACTTCAATCTCTTCAAATACCTCCCAATGCTCTGTCTACCATAAGTAGTTTGTCTCCTTTGTTTCAGTGGCATTTAGGACTCAATCATGGCTTTCTTAGTAAACTTCATCCCTTAATTTCAAATGGTACTTTAGGAAATATAAAAGTTGCAAAATTTCAATGTACTCATTGTCAACTTGCAAAACAACCTGCATTATCATTTAATAATAATGATTCTATTTGTGATACTCTTTTTGGACTTGTTCATTCCGACATTCGGGGACCCTCTCCAGTTCCAACAGTTAGTGGCAATTGCTATTTTGTTATTTTCATTAATGATTACTCACGTTTTACTTGGCTCTTTTGTATGAAGCATAGATCTGAACTTCCCTAAATCTACATTCATTTTGCGAAAATGGTTCACATACAGCTCTCACGTCTTATTAAAAATTTTCAAACTGACAATGCTATGGAATACAAAGAGTCAAGTCTTTTGCAGTTCTTTCATGGCCAAGGAACTTTAGTTCAAAGATCTTGCCCTCATACCTCTTAACAAAATGGCAGAGCCGAACGCAAATATCGTCACATCTTAGATTATGTAAGAGCTCTCCTTCTGTCATCAAGATGTCCTAAAAAATTCTGGGGAGAAGCCGTTTTAACTGCTATTTACACAATTAATCATCTCCCCACTCCTGTTCTCAAAAATATTTCTCCTTTTGAGCGACTCTATGGTAAGATTCCTGACTATCATTCATTAAAAATCTTTGGATGTGTTTGTTTTGTTTTACTCTAGCCTCATAAATACACTAAACTAGAATATCGTGCTCGTCTTTGTTGTTTTATAGGATATGACATAGAACATAAATGATATCGATGTTGGGATCCCATCTCCAACAAATTACGCATATCCCGACATGTGGTCTTCTGGGAAAATACTATGTTTTCCACTATTTCTAAATTCCATGACTCTGAAACAAATCATGTATTTACTAGTCCATCCAATGAGTTATATCTTATTCATAATACAGAGCTGCCTTCTGATATTGATTCTGCTCCTCCACAATTAGTCCCGTCTGAAGAGAATGTACCTGCTCCAACTATTGATCCTGCACCTACTCCTAAACCTGACCCTACCTCTAAAGTCAATCTCCGTCGATCAACCAGGGTAAAAGAAACACCTTCTCACCTTCGAGATTTTCACTGTTATTCTGCTATTGCTACACTTCACGAACCTCACTCTTATCGTGAAGCCAGCATTAACCCTCTATGGCAGCAAGCTATGACTGAAGAAATTCAAGCATTGAAGAAAACTCACACTTGGAAACTTATTGATCTCTCTTCTAACATGATCCCTATTAGCTATAAATGGATTTACAAAATCAAAACACGCTTAGATGGATCTGTTGAATGTTACAAGGCTCGTTTAATAGCCAAAGGATATACTCAGGAATATGGCATAGACTATAAAGAAACATTTGCTCCAGTTGCTCGCTTGACTTCCGTCGGTAGTCTTTTAGCCATAGCAGCAGTCTGTCAGTGAAACTATTTTAGATGGATGTCAAAAATACTTTTCTTAATGGTGATCTATTTGAAAAAGTTTATATGAAACCTCCTCCTGGTTACCACTCTCCTCATAAGTTTTGCAAACTGAAAAAGGCTCTGTACGGTTTGAAATAAGCTCCTAGGGCATGGTTTGCCAAGTTTAGTTTCACTCTTACTAAATTTGGCTTCGTCTTTGGCAAATATGACTCAGCACTCTTTGTTTGACATACCAGTCATGGAATTGTGCTTCTGTTACTTTATGTTGATGATATGATCATTACAGGTAGTGATACAATAGGTATTTCTGAAGTTCAAACATATCTCAGCCAACATTTTGAAATGAAGGATCTTCGAACTCTTAGCTATTTTTTGGACCTTGAAGTTTCTCACACTTCTCAAGGGTACTACTTGTCTCAAGCAAAATATGCCTCTGATTTGCTTTCTAGGGCTGGTATTACTGATGGAAAAACAATATCTACCCCTTTAGAGCTCAACTGTAAGCTTACCCCTCTGGATGACACTCTTCTTAATGATCCTACCTTATACCGCCAACTAGTTAGAAGTCTTGTTTATCTTACAGTTACTCGACTAGATATCTCATATGCTGTTCATCTAGTTAGTCAATTCATGTCCGCTCCACGCTCCTCTCATCATGCAGCAGTTCTTCGAATTCTTCGTTATATTAAAGGAACACTTTTCCATGGTTTACATTTTTCTGCTAATACATCTTTGGAATTATCTGGTTATTCTGATGCAGATTGGGCTGGTGACCCAACTGATCGTTGTTCTACCACTGGTTATTATTTCTTTTTAGGAGATTCTCTTATTTCTTGGCAAAGCAAGAAACAGACTATTGTTGCATGCTTTAGCACAGAATCAAAATATCGTGCACTTGCTGATACAACATCAGAATTACTATGGTTGCGCTGGTTGTTAGCAGATATGGGCATCACCCATTCATACTTCATTGTGACAATAGAAGTGCAATCCAGATTTCACATAATGACGTGTTTCATGAACAGACTAAACATATAGAGATTGACTGTCATTTTGTCCGCTATCATGTCCTTCAAGGCACCATTCATCTCCAATCTGTACCATCCGTTAATCAAACTGCTGATATTTTTACTAAAACTCATCTGCCAACTCGTTTTCAAGATCTTTTGAGCAAACTTAAGCTGGCATCTACTATACCACCATGAGGTTGAGAGGGGGTGTTAACGAAAGTCAGAGACAGAAATCCGTGGAAGTCAAGACACTAGCTGTTCTCTAGTTTGTAACATCTTTATTCAATACCTAACATGATCTACAAGCTCAATAGTCAAGATATCCTTCTGTAAACACATGTATAAACTCCATAATTAACAGCATTAATAGTGTTAGAATAGGCTATAAATACTTTACAAATTTTCTGTAAACATAGACAGAAAATACAACTTACTCTCTCTAATTTTCATTAGCAATTCTGTTTGATATTTTACAACAACAAAAAAAACTCCGACCAAGCTCACCTTCTCTTCTAATTATAGGCCATCTCCATCTCATTAAGCTTCCTCTCCATCGATCACTCAATAATCTTTCGCAAAAATATGGTAAAATCATCTCTCTCTAATTTGGTTCCTGGAAAGTTATGACAAAAAACGGCATCATTTTCGCCAATCGTCCTTCTTTAACAATCAACCAGCATGTAGCCTATAGCAACACCACCATTGGAACAGCCCCATATAATGACCACTGGTGTAACATATGCCGCATAAGCGCTCTTGAAGTCTTTTCATCAAAACGCATTAATGCTTTTGCAGGCATTCGAAGGGAAGAAATGAAGATTTTTCTTAACAAGATAAATAGTTTTAACACAAGCCATGATTTTATTAAGGTAGAGTTGAATAAACAAGTGTTCATGGAGCTAACATTTAATATAATCATGCGAATGGTGGCAAGAAAGAGGTGTTATGGTGAGGATGTGACAGGAAAAAACAAAGAAGAGGCAGAGCAATTTACAGAAATAATAAGTGAGAATATTGAATCTGCATTCTTAACAAGATAAATAGTTTTAACACAAGCCATGATTTTGTTAAGGTAGAGTTGAATAAACAAGTGTTCATGGAGCTAACATTTAATATAATCATGCGAATGGTGGCAAGAAAGAGGTGTTATGGTGAGGATGTGACAGGAAAAAACAAAGAAGAGGCAGAGCAATTTACAAAAATAATAAGTGAGAATATTGAATCTGCATGAGTATCATATCTTGGAGATTTCTTGCCTATCTTGCAATGGATTGATTATGCGGGATTCTTGAAGAGAGTAAAGAGACTTGGGAAAAGATTTGATAGCTATTGCAAAGTCTTATTAATGAACATAGAGTTGATCATGATAAGAACACAATGATCAGCCATCTTCTTTCTTTGCAAGTATCAAGACCAGAGCATCATACAGATCAAATTATCAAGGGTCTAATTATGTTAAGCTGTGACTCTCTTTCTAAGCTCTTTTTTCATGTACTATATATATATATATATATATATATATATATATATATATATATATATATATATATATATATATATATATATATATATATATATATATATATATATATATATATATATATATATATATATAATAATAAGTTATGTACACATTAATATGTACCAAAAGTAATTACATTCAAAATAATTTAAGACCACCAAACATAGCTTTGTTATAGTGCAAGGAGTGATAACACTATAGCTATCGCTTGTGTGGTAGATATTTCAATAAAATAGTTAGCAAATTATATCAGTAGTTTCAACTGTGCTCAAATAAACCTTTGTCCTTTTCCTTGCCAACACGGAATTCATTCTCAAACTTTCCAAGCTTAACAAGTTTACATCTCAAGTGGTAGATTGTCGGGAGTTCAATTAAAAATCGAGTCAACTCCAACTGAAATTCACAAGCTTAATATTGACTTGCAAGTTTATATTGATCAATTCGAACTTTTGACCATAAGGATATATATAATGTACAAAAAATATAATTAACTTTTCTTATCACCCAAATCGCACTGAATAATTTTAAATCGTATTAAATAATTTTAAGTCTATAGGTTTTGAAATTAGCTAATTTTTGAAAAAAAAAAAAAAGCCAATAATCCAATTAAAAAACAAAAACAAAATTAAGATCAAACACTAAATCCTTTCTCTCCCATCATCATCATATGTAAGCATCTAAAAATTATATTGTTCGGGATCTCACCGGCACATGGGGCCCACTCGCGGAAATTCGTGACTGGCTGCTACTGACGCGCCGCTGCCACGGCAAGCATTGGCTATGTAAATATACCACCAGACTTGTTAGAGATCCCACATTACTAAAACATAAAAAATGTAAATAACTTATAAGTGTTAAAATCCAACTTATAGTACTAGTCATTTTAATATTGGTTGGACCTAAGCCAATTCTATTAGTGAACTCTATATTTTACTCATTCACTTCACCCCTTCTTTATCAATTCAATTTCTAATAAGACTCATTAGACGTGAAATATTTGGCCAAAATCGGCCTTCAAAGTTTTGGTGACTTTTCAACAATAAACCGGTTGTTTGGTTGGTATCGGAATGTGGCTAGAAGAGAGGCCATTATAATGGCACCAAAATAACCTGAAATGGATGTCTGAAACTATCGAAATCAGTGTTGGAACTTCTCATCACCGAAAAAATCTATGGCTTGCGTGGGCCGCTGTTTTTGGCGATTTGCGCAGTGGCTACTTCCCTTGTGTTCGCCAGCCGACAGGCTTTGTTATGAAGTGGACAATGTTGGTCAATAATCACCATAAAGACATAGATCAAGCTTGGCAGTCCCGATCTTCCTCTCTCCACTTGTTTTTTCGATCTAATTCTTTATTTTTTATTTGGTTTTTTTGACAATTTTCTGATGATTTTTTTCTTGATATGATGATGATTTTCTAGTGAAAAAAAATAGCGAACTATTGCTTGATGACCGAAGAAAAATTTGGTTAATCAAGATGGTTGAATATGGTGAAAATATTGAGTTAGGTACATGATTTTTTTGTGCCGTTTCCTATAGACAACGCCAATTTTATCAAACTACTTTTGATTAAATAAAATAATTGAACCAAAGTTGAATGTATAATTAATGTAAAGATAATCTGTGTATTGATTTTTTATTAATGATCTGACCATGATCCATTTCTTATGGGCTCATATATGAGATATATTTATAAATAATATTTTCAATTTCCTTTTCACAGTCTCGGAGGCTTCACCTAGATTTGGAAATGATGATGTGAGACTTGTTGTTTGAACCCGTAGTAGTAGTTTAAACGTCTGGCTATGAAGTTTTGGAACTTGCATAAGGAGCAGGACATACCACTCCTGGACCCGACAAGCCTTTTTCTTTAATTTTGGGTCTTGTCTTTTCTTGGATGGAGTTCGTGCCCACTAATTTGGCATTTAGCTAACCGCGGCGCCGGATTTGGAAGTCGTCCACAGTAATCGTAGTTAATTATGCCTCTATAATCGCAAGGGTGTGGGTTTTTCTTAGATGGAGTTTTGGCCAAGTATTTTGTTATTTTAGCTAACCATTGTTTTCACACCTTAATAAAATTTCTCTTTTTATTAAAAAATAAAAATAAAAATTTTGAAAATTATAATTACAAGATATAATTGAAAAGATAAAAATTATTATAGATTATATTCACATTTTTTTTAAAGACAATTAAACATGACTTAATATAAAATAATATTTTATATATTAAGACAATAAAATGGACGACATCTATTTATTTATTTATTTATTTTTTACAATTGAATCATTTAATTTTAATTTTTATCATAATCAACCTCATTCTGCAAGCAAATAATTGGAACATTGATGCCGAATCTCAAATTGAAATTTTTTAAGTTAAATCAAATCATTTGGGAGTCACATGTTAATTTTATTAACTAATCCCTATAAAATCTATATACTGCAATACCCCATAAATTAATAACATCTAACAAATAATAATTTTTCCAATTTCAAATTAGACTAACAAATTAAATTAACAATTTTTCATAAAATAATAATTTTTTTTTTGAAAATCTTACATAACTTTTTGATCCAATTCATAACATTAATTAGTAATTCAGTAAAAATATTAATAAAATTAAATTATAATTACAAATTAAGTAGATATGAATTAGTTTATATTCTTTAAACTTCTAGCCTCTATTTATTAATAGAATAATTAATATTTTTATAAAATAAAATAAATTTTTAATTGATTAAATGAGTTTTATTTTGAAATAATACAAAGAAAGTTCAATAATTCCAAAAAAAAAAAAAATTGTCTATCACTGTATTGCTTCCAAGTTGATACATTCATGAAATACAGACTGATTTATGGGCTGTATATACAAAATAAACAGCAACTCTTATAATCATAGATAAGCAAAAAACATGGAAGATAAAGTTTTCTATTTTGTTCTTTTGATCCTTCCCTTTCTCCTTATTGCCTTAAAATCTTATTCAAAAACAAGAACACAGCACAATAAAAATCTCCCACGTATTCTCTACATATGATTTCAATGACTTGTGATGTGTTATTTCAAGTTTTCATATTTTCAACATTTTTCTTAATTTTAAGTTAGATGCATAATATTATGAGTTATATATGTAATTGAACTTATTAATTATGATGTGTAATATATTGCAGTTGGAGAATTAGAAAACTTATAAATTATTCAATTTTTTCTTCAGTATTTTTTATTTCAATATTTTTTATTTTTATTTTTTAATATACAGTCTCTTTGAATATAATATATATTGATATATAGTAATTATATATTTGTGTTTAAATGTATATATATATTTAAAAATAATTCGATAAATATCTGGGTCCTGTGTTATTTGAAAATTACTCAAAATCCTATAAATATGGGGATAGACTTAAAATTTATTACCCAAACGAATATTTATACGGCTATAGATAGACTTCTTTATATATGAGTAAAAATATTATAATATGCTATTCATATCCTATTTGTTTTCATCCCTAGAAATAAAAAGTATTATAGATATTCAGACAATGCATTAAAAGAAAAGACAATTAAACAAGACTTAATATAAAATGATATTTTTTATATTGAAATATGATGGCACGTCCATCACAAAAATCAATTTTTTTTTCAAATTCAATCACTTAATTTTAATTTTTATCATAATCAACATTCTGCCAACAAATAATAGTAATGTTTATGTGGAACCTCAAATTGAAAGTTCAAATCATTTGGGAGTCACATATCAATTTTATGAGAATTTTGCTCTCCTTATCCCCATAAAACCTAACAAGGCTATATATATTGAAGTAAGCAACCGACCACATCCTTAGCAAAATTCCTAAATATAAGCTCCGTAACTTAAAAAGGAAAAATAAGGGCTGTGGCTTATTCAAATGAATTACAAAATCAACTCAATATCATAGAAATAAGCTACATAGAGTTTGGCCACACTTGTTGTGATAGGCAAAAAAAAATCAATTTCAGTATGTGGCAAATTAATTAAAGATATCATGAAATTTGATATAATTAACGATTTCATCTCTCCATTTTCAAAAACTAATTAAATAATTTGTCACATTTATTTCCGTTAATAATTACTTTTTTACAATTAGCCAAAACAAATTTTAGTAGTCGAATAAAAATTGTAATAGCTAAAGTACTAAAATACACTTGATTATAAGCAAAAGAAAATAACTTTCACAAAATTAAAAAAAAAAAAATCTACATCTCTAGTTGAATTCACATAACATAATTCACATGAAAATATTTACAGAAACAATATAAATATATTTACATTTACAGCCACAAATCTCAATGGGGCAGATAATAATGGTAACTATTGGTCGAGGTGTAGGTAAAGTTAGAGATTGACTTGCAGGAACATGGCTATAGATTTTGGATTTGGATGAAGAGGATAATGCAATTTTCATAAATTTATCATGTTGAATTAGAAATTTTGGATCTTCATGGTAAATTATGAATTTGCACTTAATGAAAATTATTTGGCCATCACATATAAGTGGGTATAAAAATAAAAAAAGAAGAATCCGCTTATACCACATCAGTACCGCATTAACACTCACTGATGTCTTTAGCGCTTTAAATCTCATATTACCAACGGAAAAAGATCTTAAACCCCATTACGTCCAAAAAATTTTCATAGAC
Source organism: Reutealis trisperma (assembly GCA_947687605.1). Classification (NCBI taxonomy): domain Eukaryota; kingdom Viridiplantae; phylum Streptophyta; class Magnoliopsida; order Malpighiales; family Euphorbiaceae; genus Reutealis; species Reutealis trisperma. The sequence continues at coordinate 423,129 of CANTUT010000066.1, forward strand.
CCCAAAGTATCAAAAGATCAAACTACAAGATAGTTTTCTATGCTTTCCCCTATAAATTAAGGAGCAACTCAGTTATAATCATAGATAAGTGACAATTAAACATGGAAGATATAATTTTCTATTTTGTTCTTTTGATCCTTCCCTTTTTCCTTCTTGCTTTCAAATCTTATTCAAAAACAAGAACACAGCAACAAAAAAAACTCCCACCAAGCCCACCTTCTCTTCCGATAATAGGCCATCTCCATCTCATTAAGCTTCCTCTCCATCGATCACTCAACAATCTTTCACAAAAACATGGTAAAATCATCTCTCTCCAATTTGGTTCCTGGAAAGTTCTGGCTGTATCATCACCAACACTTGTGGCAGAATGTTTGACAAAAAATGACCCCATTTTTGCCAATCGTCCTCCTTTAACAATCAACCAGCATGTAGCCTACAACAACACCACCATCGGAACAGCCCCATATAATGACCATTGGCGTAACATACGCCGCATAAGCGCTCTTGAAGTCTTTTCGTCGAAACGCATTAATGCTTTGGTAGGCATTCGACGGGAAGAAATCAAGATTTTTCTTAACAAGATAAATAGTTTTAACACAAGCCATGATTTTTTTAAGGTAGAGTTGAATAAACAAGTGTTCATGGAGCTAACATTTAATGTAATCATGCGAATGGTGGCCGGAAAGAGGTATTATGGTGAGGATGTGACAGGAAAAAACAAAGAAGAGGCGGAGCAATTTACAGAAATAATAAGTGACCATATTGAATCTGCAGGAGCATCATATCTTGGTGATTTCTTGCCTATCTTGCAATGGATTGATTATGGGGGATTCTTGAAGAGAGTAAAGAGACTTGGTAAAAGATTTGATAGGCTATTGCAAGGTCTTATTGATGAACATAGAGTTGATCATGATAAGAACACAATGATCAGCCATCTTCTTTCTTTGCAAGTCTCAGAACCCGAGCGTTATACAGATCAAATGATCAAGAGTCTAATTATGGTAAGCGATGACTCTCTTTCTAAGCTCTTTTCTTTTTTATTTTATTTTTGATCTGGCAATTTATACACATTATTACAATTATTGTAGTTATTTTTTTTCTTGTAATTGAGACTATAATTAAAGGAGGGATTGTAAGCTGCTGAAATTTATAATTAATAAAGATAAAAATAAAAAAAAATGTGATTCAATAGTTTTTTTTTTTTTTATTATTTTCTCCAGTGATATTGTAAGTTAATACAAATATTCAAATAGATTTTTATTTGCCTCCCTATAGATTAGTGCTAATAAATATATATATGCAATTAATTTCATAGTTATACTATATATATTGTGAATTTTAAAATACATGGTCCCATAATTCTAGTGTATTTTTTTATTTTATTATAATAAAAAATATGGTCATTAATTAAACTCAAAGTTAGATAAATTGATTATTTTATTTTATTTTTCAGTCTTTTTTTCTCAAAATATATAAACACATACAGATAAGAAAAAGATATGTACACACGTCAAAATCTTAACAATTTTGAAAAGACACACTAAGATTTATTTCTCACACACACTATACTACTGATGTGGCACATCAAAGCTCTAACCCACTCTCCACTAGTCTAGTCCTATTTATTGATCAAACTACAATGGAGGTTTTCCTTTTTTTTCTTTTTTTTTTTTTTTGGCAAATGCTCTATTTTCAGATGAGTAGTTTATCAATGACTAAAAGACACCATCAGAATTTTTGAAAAAAAAAAAACCTTTAATTATCTAAACTGTATCTTTATAGTATATTTATTTTGGGAAAGTTATTAAAAGTAACTATTAAATAATTGCATCCTTTCTATTAATAAATTTATATCTCTGGTAATCCATAAAATAAAATCAAGTATATATTGCCAACTAATTAATATTTTTTATTGTTAAACGTACACAGGATATTATAATTGGTGGTAGCGAGACAACAGCTGTTACATTAGAATGGGCAATGTGTAATCTGCTCAATAACCCAGAAATTTTGAGGAAAGCAAAAAAAGAGGTTGACATAAACATTGGTGAAGAAAGCTTGATGGATGAATCAGATATTTCCAAATTACCCTATCTTCAAAATGTCATAGCAGAGACCTTAAGATTATATCCAGCAGGTCCATTACTTGTTCCACATTTTTCATCTCAGGAGTGTAGTGTTGGAGGATACCATGTAGAACCCAATACAATGCTACTTATAAATGCTTGGGCTATGCATAGAGATCCTGAGTTATGGGATGATGCTATTAAGTTTAAACCAGAAAGGTTTGAGAATCCTATTGGTCAGGGTACTGAGTCCTACAAGTTAATCCCTTTTGGGTTTGGAAGAAGGTCATGCCCTGGGATGGGTCTAGCCAACCGTTTCTTAGGGCTTGCTTTGGGATCTATGCTTCAGTGCTTTGAATGGAAAAGGACAGGTGACCAAGAAATTGATATGTCTGCAGGTACTGGACTCAGCATGCCCAAGGCTAACCCATTTGAGGCAATGTGCAAGGCGCGTAGTATCATGAAGAAAGTGTCGTTTTCCACGGCTCCCTGAAGCGTTTTGCATGATACACGTAATCTAATTAGCAATTTATGTGTATCCAAAACTGTCATCCTATAGCCTACAATTCGAAGTTATCACATCATGAAATAAAATAAGGACGATGCAATAGCACAAGGAGCGACAACGCTCATACACTGTAGCAAGGCCATGTTTGGTGGCTTTAAATTATAGTTATATAAATAATTACATAAAGCACATATTAAATTATAAAAATTAAATATTAAAATTACATAAATTGGATATAGATTATATATGTTCACATTATGTACCAAAAACGTTACAACTAAATATGACTTAGTTAATATGAGAATCGTATTTGGATCAAACTTAATTATAATTACATGGAGTACCAAAAAAAAAATTATATAAAAATTTACAAAGATCTAATAAGTTACATACACATTACATACCAAAAATATTACATTCAAAATAATTTAAAGCCATCAAATATAGTCTTATTACAGTGTGAGGAATGATAGCACTGTATTTAGATATGAGTAAAGCACTGGTTCGAACTGTAAACAGGACTAGAACTAGCTCAGGTCAAATCCAAAATCGGACTAGTGAATAGTTCTAGTTCATAAACTGTACCATAGAACCAGAAGTTTAAGGGCCGGTTAAGGATTATTAGGATTAAAAAAAAAAAATGAGAACCAGATCATTTGAGCGGTCCAAACAGTATGAAAATTTAAATATTACATATATACAAAATAAGTCCAAGCCTTTTTTTAATTTATTGATAAAATAATTAGTTATTGTACAAAAATTACAAATAGTTTTTATTTATTTATTTTTAATTAACTAATTACAGTCTTAAATCATTCAATTAATGTATTATAAATTATATTATTTTATATTAAAATAATTATTTTTTAAGTTAGCTCAAAACTCAAAAGAATTTAAAATTTTAATAACACATTAGTATTTTAATGTTTTAAATAAAAAATAGTTTGAACTCCATAATTATTCATATTTATTTTTGTAATTTTTTAAATTATTTGAATCAGAATCAAAATTGTATGAAACCATAACCGTATTCAAACCGGAACTAGAATCATGTGAACCGTAAACTGAAATCAAACTAGAGGGTTTAAAGACTGATTAAGGGTTAATATTTAGAAATATTAGAACCAGACCAAAACCAACGATTCTGAACTGTTGCCCATATCTAACTATGGCTATCACTTTTCGTGCTACCTAAGTATTTCAATAAAATAGTTAATCAAATTATATTATTAGTTTCAACTCTGCTCACATAAACCTTTGTCCTTTCCCTCGCCAGGGAACTTATTCTGAAACTTTCCAACCTTAACAAGCACACAACTCAGAAGTGCAATTTATCAAATTTGCAATGTTAAAAATCAAATCTAGTCCAATTGAAATTCACAAGCTTAATATTGACTTGCAGGTTTATATTGATTAATTTGAACTTTTGACCATAAGAACATACATAATATATAAAAAAAAAAAATACTTAAACTTTTCTTAATTCCCAAATCGCATTGAATAATTTTAAGTTTTTAGGTTATTGAAATTAATTAATTTTTTTTAAAAAAGGCCAATAATCCAATTAAAAAACAAAAACAAAATAAGGTCAAACACTAAAATCCTTTCCCTCCCATCATCATCATGTGTAAGCATCTCAAAATTAGTTCATTCGTTCAATTCAATTCTTTACAAGTTTGTGTTGAGATTTGCTCTACTATAATATATGGATTGATTTTACCAAAAGAAGTCGTTCTTTGTAAATTTGGCTCCAACATTGACACGAACTTACTGTTAAATTAAAGTGAAATGGCGAAAATACAGAGGTTGGGTAGTTAATTAAGTTAAATCTTAAGGACTAAATAGTAGTTTAAATAAAGTTATTTTCACTATTTCACCTTCATTTTAACAATAAATATGATCAATTTTGGACATAAAAACTAATTTCATTGACACTATAAAATTTTAGATATTAGTCACTTTCACAAAATATAGGGTCTAAATAATTAATTAGATCAAACTTCAAGAATTAAATAGTAACTTATCCTAAATATAAAATATTTCATATTAACATCGTGAAACTTTGAACTCGATTGGCAAAAAAAAAAAAAAAAAAAAAAAAAAAAAAAAAAAAAAGAGAGAGAGATAAGATAAATAAATAAAAGAAAAAAAAGTGCCATCAACAAATTCGTGTCTAATTTTTAAAATTAAATCAATGATAAAATTCTAAAAAATTTAAAATTTTTAAAGGAAATTTCCAAAATTGAAATTTTGTAATAGAGTTAAAAAAAAAAAAAAAAAGCAATAACATATACATATAATTATTTAAAAATTATTTATTAACCAACTAATAAATTACATTTCAGGAGACAAAAAATGTAAATAGATATTTCATTTTAAAAAAATTATATTAAGATTAAGTATAAAAATTTGACAATTATTATTGCTAAAACATTCTTTAAATCATTTTCACAAACTTTTAAATTTTATTAATTTACTCATAGAAAAGTTATTTAATTTCAAATTTAGATAAAATATTAATTTATATACCCTTTGTATTATTACAACTAGATAAATATTAGATAAAAATTTTAAAAGTATCATCTTAAATTTTCAAAATATAAAAATTTGTAATTTTATTAAAAGTGCTAAATTTAAGAATTGATGTGAACCTAGCAAGCTTGCGAGAGAATCATGAAAGGGTTCAAGGATGGATTAGCTTGCAAGAAAATTATGGCGAACTACAAAGTGGTATCAATGGAGGAGAGCTAAAAGGAATCATACATGACATGACATACTATAGTAAAATTTCTATAAATTAATAATTTTGAGACCATATAAATTTTATTAATTTAAAGAGATTAATTAATCAATAAATTAATAATTTATTAATTTATCGAGTGTATTTATAATTCAAAGTAATACTTACTTAATCAACTAAAATTTTGTTTTATTTTATAAAAATACAAATTATTCTATTAATAAAAAGAGGCTAAAAATCTAAGAAATATATACCAATCCATAACTACTTGATTTTGCAAGTATAATTTAATTGTATTAATATTTTTCAATATAACTGATATTTAGGAAAATAATAATAAATTCATATTTTAGGAAAATATAATATTTAATTTTAGTAAATTATTGATTTATATATGATATGAATGGGATCAAAGGGTTATATAAAATTTTCAAAAAAATTATTATCTTATTATATTATTGAAATTATTAATTTAACTTGTTAGTCCAAGTCAAGACTAGAAAAAATTATTATTTAATAGATATTATTAATTTTTTCAAGTATTAATTTATAGAAGTTTATTGTTGTTCATTAAGAATGTGTCAATAAGGAAGCAAATGATCCGTTACAATTGGATCAATTCCAAGAGTTAGGACTAAAAGAATGAAGGAAACTTTAAGAGGAAATTATACCATCTATCCTTTTTCTTATTCTATTTACCTTTTTATGCTGGTTTTTGAAGTTTTACTTTTTTACCATTTTATTTTTTCCTCTATATGCTTTTCTTATTTGTGTTTTTAATTTTTTATGCTTTTACGCATTTATACAATCTCTTTAATTCTTTATTCCTCCTTTTTGTTTTTTTGTTAATTTCACTTGGGTTTCTTACTTTTGCTTTAAATTTGAGATTCATGAGTTATATGCAAGCGGTTTTAATTTTGAATGGATAAATTACTATTTAGTCACTTGATTTTGATCAAATTAATAATAAGGTCTTTTATTTTGAGAAACTAACGAATGTATCCCTTAATTTTAATTTCATCTAACACTATAGTTCTTCCATCCATTTTAACCATTAATAACCTATAAAATGACTAAAATATCCCTTATTTTCTATTAAATTTTCCCCTCACTACCACATATATAAATCATCTATTTTTAATTATTTTAAAAATAAAATGGATAGTGGATCTCATTCACTATGTATAGCTGTATTTGGATCATGATGTGCTGGAATTTTACATTAATATTACTATGGTTTTACCCCTAATTGGAGGCATTTTAGTGCAAATTTGGATTAAATCCTCAAAAATTCCATTTATTTGATTAATTTATGATTTTTGATGTGTTTTATAGATTTTGCAGGTTTTAGATCTTAATTGAAGTGAAAAATAGAGGAAAAGAATTGAAAAAAGGATCAAAGCAAAATTTTGAGCTGAAATCTGTCAACCAAGTTTGCACAACTTGAATTACACAAGCCCTGTGCAACTATTACAAAATCTGTTACGGGTTTTATTAAAATAAATGGGGCTAATGTGGATTAAATCTTAACCAATTATCTTTTAAATTACTGGGACCCATCCTAAATTAGGGGGATCAGATAAGAAAAAAAATAGGATTTTTAAAAGAGAAAATAATAAAAAATCAGGAGGATGGTTATTTGGGGATAGATTAGGGAAAAGAAAGATTTTGGTCGTTTTTCTACAGAAGGGAAAGAAGCAGAGGACGACAGTAGAGCAAGAGGGCAGACAACTGGGATTTTGAGGCTGGAGGATTGTGATTTCAACCTTCAAGATTCCAGAATTTTAATCTCCTAAAAGTTTTTCTAAACCTTATTTCTTTTTTCCTTTAGTTTTGTAGAATTCATAGATTGTTATTGGATTTATTCAATTTGTTCTTTCATTGAATTAATTATGAGTAACTAAACCTTATTTCTTTATTCCTTTAGTTTTGTTGAATTCATAGATTGTTATTGGATTTATTCAATTTGTTCTTTCATTGAATTAATTATGAGTAACTAAATCAATTTTTCTAGGGTTTAGATGGATTTTGGTTGATTGTTATTGAATTCATATACACTTATCATTTATTCATTCATATTGAATTAAATTGTTTTCTTGTGCTTTAAGTGTGTGATTGATTGGCCACCATTTACACAATCTAAGGTGTTGTATGAAGTAGCGAAAGTGGAAGTACAACATTAGTTTATGGGAAGAACAAACCTAGGATTAATACTTCATAGACATATAGGTATTGCCTAGGTGGTGAATTGTTTAGTTTTCCATTGTGCTTAATGAGTTTAATCTAATTTCTTGCAACCACGATAGTAGGTGTAAGATTAGAATTAAATATTGATAATCTACCTTGAAAGAGGATTTTATTTAATTAAGGGAAAACCACCTTTAATTTCAATTTGTTGGAATAATTGCATAAGTGTGTATGAATCATTAGCATGAAAACCAATTGATATCTAAACCTTAGGTCTTTATTTTATTGAATTAAATCTTAGTCAATTTGCTTGATTTATTTTTTGTTAGTTTAGTTTTAAATCAATTTCACTCGTTAATTAAAATTCACCTACTCTATTGTTCTTTTTCATAGATTAAATATTAGAAAATTTAGACAACTTTGGTAATCAATTCGTTTCTCTATGGGATCGACAACTCTTTACTCATTAAAACTATTCGCTACAATAGACCCGTATACTTGCAGTGCAAAAAGTGCGAACAAGTTTTTGGTGTTGTTGCGGGGAAACGGTGTTTGATATCAAAGTTAATAAAATTTTTAGTAGTTTAATCACTTTTTATTTAATTATTTGGTTTGTTTGTTGTCATTACAGGTGCTTCACAATTTTATGAGTAGAAACAAAGGTGCTGAATTAGTTCCTTTTAATCCTGAGATAGAGAAGACCTGTAGAGCTAACAACAAAAGAAGGAAGGAGAGGTTGATTCAAGAAAGATTAGGAGAGCCTAGTCTTGGGGTTGAAGAAGAGATTATAGAAGAAGAAACCGAGCAAGAGTTCTTACTTGGTTGGGTAGAAGAAGAGCACATTGAGGAAGATAACCTGGAGGTATAAGGGCCAATACCAATGGGTGATAACAAAAATTAACCCTTACGAGCATATGCCCTTCCAAATGCTCAAGGGATTCGAGCTCCAATTGAGAGACCAACTGTGGAGGTAAATAATTTTGAGCTGAAACCAGCTCTAATTCAAATGGTTCAGCAGTCAAGATTTGAAGGAGCTGAGCATAGGGATCCCAATGTTCACTTGGCTTAATTCCTTGAGATATGTGACACTATCAAGCTTAATGGGGTTTGCGAAGATGCAATCAGGTTGTGTCTAGAAGCAGGATCCATTACTACTTGGGCAGAGATGACAAGAAAATTCCTAGCCAAATACTTTCCACTGGGGAAGACAGCTAGATTGAGGGATGACATCACTAGCTTTATGATGCAGGATGGGGAATCTCTCTATGAAGCATGGGAGAGATTTAAAGAGTTGCAACGAAGATGTCCACACCATGGTCTACCAGATTGGCTTATTGTTCAGACCTTTTATAATGGATTATCTACTTCCATTAAATGTCACATTGATGCGGCTGTAGGTGGTGCTTTAATGGACAAAAATGTTGATGATGCTATTCAATTGTTAGAGAGCATGGTAGCCAACAATTATCACTGGTCTAGTGATAAAAAGGGTCAAAAGAAGGTGGCTGGATTTCATGAGGTTGATGCTATTACCATGCTCAATGCCAAGGTTGATATGATTGCCAAGAAGTTAGAAGCTATGCCAATCCATTCCCATACAGCTCAAGTGTTTAGTTGTGATTTTTGTGGCAGAGGACATGCTAGCATGGAGTGTTGTCACAGTGAACAAATAAACTATGTGTCAAACCAAAACCAAAGACCCCCTTACAACCCTTTCTCTAATACCTACAATCCAGGTTGGAGAAACTATCCAAACCTTTCATGGGGAAATTCGGGTAACTAAGGCTCAAGTTCTAACAACCAATGGGGAAACACTTCAGACCAACAAAAACCATATCAACCACCATTCCATCAAAGAAACCAACCAAGCCACCAAACCCAAGGACCCAAGTCATCCCTAGAGTCGACCTTAGAAAAGTTCATTAATGTGACAACCGAGAGGTTTGAAAAGATAGACAAATGACATGATAAATTGGAAGCAAGACTTGATGCTAGAATTGATCAACTTGTCACTCAAAATAGGAATATTGAAATTCAAATTGGTCAACTAGCTAGTTCTTTAAGTGGAAGAGAAAGAGGAGCCTTGCCAAGTAAAACAGAATGCAACCCTCGTGAGCATTGTAATGCGATTACTTTAAGGAGTGGGAAGCTACTTGAAGATCTCTCACCAAAGAAAAGGGTTACTCCTATTGAAGACAATGTGAAACCCAAAAAGGACGAAGATAGGAAAATGCAACCACCACAACCTGAAATGAAGACCAATAATGATGAGGTTGTAAAAGTAGAAAAGGAGAAAGAGGAAGAGAAAAAGATATTGCCTAAGCCTTATGTTCCTTCTGCTCCATTTCCCCAAAGGCTAAGGAAGAGCAAGTTAGATCAGCAGTATGAGAAATTTCTTACCATCTTCAAGCAACTACATATCAATATCCCATTTGCAGAGGCTTTGAGACAAATGCCAACTTATGTGAAATTTTTGAAAGAGTTGCTATCAAACAAGAGGAGCTTGGAAGAGCATGCTACAGTTGCTTTAACAGAAGAGTGTAGTGCCATCATTCAAAAGAAGTTGCCTGAGAAGTTGAAGGGTCCTGGAAGCTTCTCTATACCATGTACGATTGGCACTATGGATTTTGCAAAAGCTTTATGTGACCTTGGGACGAGTGTTAGTTTGATGCCCCTCTCTATTTGCAAGAAATTGGGGCTTTGGCAAATTAAAAAAATAAAAATCACCTTGCAATTGGCTGATCGATCAGTGAAGTATCCTGTGGGTGTAATTGAAAATGTACTTGTTAAAGTTGGGAAATTCTACATCCTCGTGGACTTCATAATTTTAGATATGGAAGAAGATATTGACATTCCAATCATCTTGGGAAGGCCTTTCTTTGCTACAGCTGGTGCATTAATTGATGTAAAAGAAGGCAAGCTTACCTTGAGAGTTGGGGATGAGATAGTTGAGTTTGATATTGCTAAGGTTGCTGAATCTCCATCTTCTATAGATACATATTGTCGGGTTAAAGTTTGTGATGAAGCGGTCGAAGAGATGTTTGACAAAAGTTGTTTAAAAGACTCTCTTGGAGTTTCCCTAACCCAAGGTGTTAATATTGAAGATGAAAACATTAAGACTACACCATGGGCGCCAACTTTATAAGCACAAGAGAAAATGCCTTATTGGAAGAGGAAAATTTCTGAAGAGTTGCAAAAAGACAAGAAATTACCAATAGTCCCCATTGAAGAGGCTCCAAATCTAGAGATGAAATCTCTTCCAACTCACATCAAGTGCTTTGAACCTTCTAGATGTGCGAAGGTATCTCCATATGGTGTAGATGACATTAAGAATGATGTTTAAGGAACCTCTAAAATCAATTGCAAAATGTTAAAGCGTTATATCATTAGAAAACCTCTTGAGAAAGGAGCGGCATGCTTTCTTGCTGGCATGACTTGAAATATGTGGTAAAAACGTCCAACTAAAACGACGTTAAAGAAGCGCTCCTTAGGAGGCAACCCAAGTTTTTCTTTTATTTTTTTTTATTAATTTCCTTTAATTTTTTTTTAAATTTAAAAAAAAAATGTGTGTTCATGTTTAATTTTTTTTTTCAGTTATGTGTTTAATTTTTGTTTTCAAATAATGTTTTTTGTAGTTCATGGATGATGAGAAGATTAGGAAGCAAGGAATTTCACGTTGGACAAGGAGATGGGAGTACATTCTAACTCATTTACTTGTTTTTTGAGTTTTGATTGTGAATTGAATGGATATTGATTGCTTGGTTGGTGAAAATTTACTTCTTCTACACTAAATAAAGAAGAAAGTTGAAGGTGTTAAGTCTCTAAAAAAGATAAAAGAATTTATTTATGGTATATACTTGTGATATACCTAAAATGTAGCTATCATATACTCATTATATACTTGAAATATACCTTAAAATATACTATTTACTACGAATACTGAAAATCATTTGTTAATTTTTTTAGTCACTTACACATGTCACATTTTTCTATTTACAAAATGTCTTTCATTTACACATGTCACATTTTCTTTTTTCTTTTACTTATACATGTCACCTTTTTTTTTTTCTTTCACCTATACATGTCACTTTTTCTTTTTTTTTTTTTTTTGCTTTCACTTACACATGTCACTTTTTTTTCTTTAAACTACACAATTTCTTTTTCCTTTATAAAAATAGAAAATAGAGAATAGGAAAAACATTTAATTTAACTCTTAAATTCTTTAAAAGTATTCATATATTCAAATTAATATTGTTATCTATGCTTGATGATGATTCACATTAAAAAAAAAAAAAGTGTTAATTATGCTTCTTCAAACAAAATTAGGATCAAATATTAAATCCTTTCCCTCCCATGATCATCATATGTAAGCATCTCTAAATTAGTTAATTCGTTCAATTCAATTCTTTACAAGTTTGTGTTTGGTTGTATATAAAAGTTTTGAGTAGCAACACTTATAATCATAGATAAGCAATAAGCAATCAGCATGGAAAGATACATTTTTCTATTTTGGTTATTTTGGTCTTTCCCTTTCCCCTTCTTCCCTTAAAATTTTGGTCAAAAACAAGGGTAACATCCCCGAACTTTTAAACAAAGAAAAAATAAATAAAAATAAAATGAAAAGTGAAAACAGACAAAATCTTGGTTAGAACAAGTGACCAAATGAAGTTTTAAATAGTTTTTGACCGTTATGCCAAATCCAAATCCTTGTTAAATCGTTACCTTAAACTAATTATTAATAATTTGGAAATTAAAAGCACAAATACTATAAGATAGTACCGATTCACCGATCAAAAATTCGGTCAATAAAACACAATACCAACCGATAATCGACCAAATAAAGATTTTGGTATAACACTGGTCGGTAAAACAATACCGACTGAATCTTGAGTTGGTCGGTAAATTTACCAACTAAAAATGTTTCTCTAATCATATAAGTCAATCAGTAAATGCATTTTAAAAATGTACATTTAAATGTGAATGTAGTAAAAAAATGGTCAGTAAATAAAATAAGATAATAAAAAATAAATATGTCCAATCGGCAAATCGATTGGTAAATGTAATTAAATAATAAAAAATTAAGTTTACTATTTTATCTACAAGCGAGAAGGCGAACTAGATTGGCTGACAAGAGGAAAGAAAAGCTGCAAAGGAACTAGAGAAAGAGAGAAGGAGAGAAGAAGAAAGAACAAATTCGTCATATATATAGAGAGACATTTACAGACCAACTCGCCGACTGTTTACCCACCGAAATAAAAATGCATTAAATATTTATCAACTGAATTAACTATTGAATACTACGTGTCAAAAATGAATGGTTGGTAATCATCAGTAAATCTTTAAAGTTTTGGTATATTTTTTATTATACTTACCAACCTTTTTATCGATTTTTTATTTTTGACATGTGGTATTTGGTAGCTAATTCGGTTAGAAATTTTTAATGCCATCTAAAATTTCCTGCTTGACTTTTGGTTTCCAACCGATTAGTAATCGGTTGGCAAAGCATTAAACATTTGGTATTTTTTACTAATTTACTGACCGACTTAATTTTAACACATGACAATTGATAGCTAATTCAGTCGATAAATGTTAATGCTTGCTAAATTTTGACGCATGACTTTTTGTTTATGTACGGTTGGTAATTGGTTTCAAAATGGTCAGTAAATTAACATGCCAATCATTCTTGCCAAACTCCCAGATCGATTTTATCTCTTGGTAATTTCAATTTGTATTTGGTTAGTATTTTGGTTATATTTTTTTTAGTTTTACTTACAGTTAGTACTCAGTCGGTAAATTCAGTATTTGTATCAGTTATTTCTTATAGTGAAAGTTGACCCAAAATTTCTAGATAAGGCAAACAAATGAAAACTCAAAATCTATAATTCAACCTCTACTCAACACGTTTCTCCTTTACTCTCAGTCTCCTAGGCCTTCTTTTATTTAACTTTCTATTCTTTTTTTGACACTAGGGAGAGGAAATATCCTATAGAAATATTATAGGCTACACAATAGAGAGTAGCCTTCCCCTTTAATATTTTTTACCAAATTGGTGATAATTAATTGAGATATGGGAGACATTAACCTAAGACTTTCCACTTCCCATACCCTAAAAGGAATTAGAAGAAAAAACATGTTTTGTTATTACAGTGAACATAAGTAAAGTTAGTACAAGTCGAATCACTATATCAACATGATGATAAATATTTGACATTCTTGTCTCTAATAACATTTGATACAGATATGAAATTGTTGATGTCTTTTTCAAATCCAAATTTTGATCAATATTAGATTTTAAAAGTTCTAGTTGAACTTTTAAATATAACTTTTCTTATTCAGAGAAATTTTTAGGATAAAATTTATTTATGGCCATCCATAAGATCTAAAAACACATGCTAAGACATCTTCTTTAAATCAATTGTTCGTTTCTTACCATTGTGAGTTTATTACATTTAAAAATATATCAATTCGATGATATTGCTCCGTTGTAATAGGAACTTTGTTATTACGAGATCAACTTTAACTTACCATATAACGAGCACTCATATCAAGAATGTCATTTCCATACTTCTCATAAAAGGATTTCACTTTCAACAATAAAAGATCGCATTCATCTTCCCATTATTTTTTATTTTAGATATGACTAAATGATGAATTCAATTTGACACATATTGAAAGTATTAATATCTAATTGTGTACTAACTATTACAATATATATTTTACTATTTACTGAGTTGTGCTTAATTGTATTTGGTTACTTACTAGCTTGTTACTTAGTTATGTTTAATCAACTTAGTTATTAATGAGTGGTTACAAGTTTGTTACAATTGTTAGTTTATTACCTTAATGTAGCTGGTATCTCAAAGCTGTATATAAACTCTTGTACTTAATTTGTTCTATAGTGAGAAAGCAATGCAATTTTTAATTTCAGTTTCTCAACATGGTATCAAAGCATTTTGCTTTTCTCACTTCCTCTGATATTTTCTCTTGATATTTTCTTTCACTTTCTTGCTTATCAAATATCAAAACCCTAAATTGATTTCTTATCTTTTTTTTCAATAAATCACATCATTTTACACAGTTTTTCCTTGTGAGTTCAAAGCTTCAATTCTCTATTGAAATTCATATTTCTTTTCAATCATATTGTAATTCTTCTCTATTCATTCATAATTTTTTTCCCATTAAAGCCTTGATTGAATTAGAAATCTAGCTTATTTGCCAAAATTTTCTCTTCTTTTTCTCTTTCACTTTCCCTCTATCCAAATACCCACTCATCATGTTTCATCTAAGCAACAATTTGATAGGAATTCTCAATTTTCTCACTTGTCTTCTCTCAATTTTGATGTGTTCAGGCTTAGAAATCATAGATCCTCTGAATGTGAGAAGTTTCTTAACAAAGAAAGTGGAAAAGGGTTCAGTACACTAAGATCTTTCATTGGTCACATGAGTCTTCATTTTGAGAAATATAAAGTCTCTAAAGAATCAAGAACTTGTTCAAGGCATAATATGGTTGTAATGACTTATTCAAGGCATAATATGGTTGTAATGGCTTTATCAAATATAACATGGTTGTAATGACTTTATCAGATACTCAAACTATGAGTTTTGTGCAAAGAAAGAGATCAAATCAAATAAGGTATAAAGTTACCCCTAATTCTTCTTTTTCTAACTTGAATAATGAATTTGTACCTGGTTTTGAAATTGAGCAAAAAATGGAAGAGGTGTTTATGAGTTTGATGATGCTTTCGAGTAGTGCTTATGAATGGGATGAACTTAAATCAATTAGCAAGTCTTTGAATAATGATTCTATATCTTTTGAGGATAAATCTTTGTCCCAATAAAAGAGAATTGGGAAAAGTGAATATGAAGATGGGGTTTTTGATATTAATGATCTTACCAAGAAGAAACCAAGAGAGAAACAATTAGATCATTGTTTCTCAAATTTTAAGGATAAGATCTCTAAATGTGATGAATTTGATTGTGAGATGGTGTGTTAGGAGGAAATGAGGATTGAATTGGAAGTACCCATTGCAAGTTTTTATCAAGGAATTAATTCTAAGAGTCCTAAACTTGAGAATGAATTTGGATTTCTATTATGTCATAATGAGATATAGAAGGGAATTCACTTTGAACTCAAGATTTTATTGAAGAAGTTAAATTGGATATTCTTGACGCATGAATTCTCTGCCAGTATGCAGGGCCAGCTCTAGTATTTTAGAAGCTCTAAGCAATTTTAAAAAATGAGGCCCTTAATCCCTCATTCTTTTATATAATTTTTTTTAATAAATCTAAAATCTAATTAATTCAATAAATTTAAAATGCAATATAATAAAATACAAATAAATTATCATTAAAATCCAATATATTAACTCTAACTTATATTTTATGAGAATAAGAGTCAATATTATTACTAATGATAAAATAGGGAAAAACATAACATTGAGATGCACCCTACACAAACCAACAAGCTATACGCAAACCAAGAAGCTATCTTAAGTATAATAAAGAGAAATCTAAGCATCTCAATGTTATGTGAAAAAACCCCCAAGAATCTCAATACGATACCTACTATAGTCCATAATTATAAAACACACCTGATGCAATAAATGAAACAAAATAATACCCAACTAAATCTAGGAAGAAAAAGTTAATACTCTTCTTGCTTTTTGGTGTGCAAAATTTTCAATTAAATCATTGTAATCAAGTGTTGCTGCTATTTTTTTTCTCAATAGACAACATGGCCAAACCATTCAATCTCTCTTATGACATAGTTGATCGGAGGTAGTTTCTTATTAAGTTCAACTTGGAGAAACTTTTTTCGGCAGTAGCTACTATAACTAGTATAGTCAATATTATCCTATAAGCAATCCAAGTATTAGGAAAAGCAAGATGCAAATTTTTGATATACTCCAAAACTTCAATTGGTTTGGTTAACCTCTTCGATAATGACTTTCTTAAAAACTGCAATTCTTAAAATAATTCAAGTGCATCAACATCTGAATCATCCCCATGTTTAAAAAATCCTCAAGTGTAGCACATGAATGCTTCATACTCTAATCATTTATAGCTTTCAACTTGTTCAAGTAAAATAAAAACCCAAAAATGTCTTCATATTTTTAAAACTACTCAAATCTTGTCTTGAGTAAAGAAAGAGCATTATCAATTATTGTTATAAAATAATTAACTCGAAAAAATTCTTCAGCCCCTTGTATTGGTTAATCACTAGTGTTCTCATCAAAAAACTTCTTTTTGTTATGAACACAGGTTTCACGAAAAGTGGGTTCAACCCTCATTTCCAAAGTAATTTTTTCAGCCTCACTCTTCGCAATTTCAAATCCAATATTTCTATACTCTTCCAAAAAAAGAACAAGGCCTTGCAAGAGATTTATACATTCCTTAATATTCATATCCTTGCCTTGGAGAATCTTGCTAACTTTATTCACTTTCTGCAAAATTTCGAACCAAATCACCATGCCAATAAGAAAATCAAAGTTTTAAAGTTCATAATTTGCTAAAGACCTAGCATCACTTGTTGTGGTCGCATCAACGCTATGTTTTACTATATGAAGCAATGCTTCTCTTATTTGAGGAGCTTGAAATCTTATTGCATTTACACTAGCAACACGGCTTTCCCAACATGTATTCGACCATGATTTTAATATAAACCCTTTCCTATTGTGACCTTTCACGTAAGATTTAAGGGCCTCCCATTGCTTTGTTGAACCAAAGAATAATTTATAAATTCATTGTATTAGCCCCAAGAATGATTTAGCTTGAATATAACTCATGGCCATATAAAAAAGGGCAAGATTAAGAGAATGACAACCACATAGAGTGTAAAATGCTCTAGGATACTCTTTTAGTACTCTACTGCTTACACCTTTATATTGTCCCTTCATATTAGAACCATTATCATAACTTTGCCCTATCATGTCATGAAAATCAAGTTTCAAAATTTCAAAAACTTCTTTAAGTTCAATGGAAAGTGCATCCCTTATTGTTTCAACAACTTTTAAAAATTTAATAAAAAACTCTTCCACTATTATTGGAGTCATAGAAATAGTAACACATCTCAATATAAGAGACATTTGTTCTTCATGACTAACATCAGGAGTACAATCAAGGATTACGAAAAAATATTTCGCCCCTTTAACAATATTAAAGATTTTGCTCTTAATCTCTTCTACCAACAAAAGTATCAGCTCATTTTGAATATTATGACCAAGATAATGGACGTGACGGATCTCTTTCTTTTGAATGCGCCTAAGATGCTCTTCTATTACTAGATCAAAATCAGCAATCATTTGAATTATGCTTAAAAAATTTCCACTGTTGTGATCATCAAGTTTCTCATTACTCCCTCGAAACGCCAAATTACTACTAGCAAGAGTTTTCACAACACTCATAATTCTCTTCAAAACTTCTGTCCAAAATCTTTTCACTTTCTCAATGGCTTTTTTATTAGAAGAATCAATTGTCAATTTTTTTCGCAACCTTGTTTCTGCCTCCTGTGATGCCTCGCCTGAGCATCAGTCCGATCCGCTAAAAGGGAATCGAGATACTTATTTGGGAGAAACATCACGATAGGAACTCACTATGAGTTCAGAAAATTGTATTTTGTAAATTGTAAGTTGCAAAAGGAGTCGCCACTTTAATTTTATTTATTTTAGTTAGGAAAATTAAGGGAAAAACCCAATTTGATTGACTCTAAAATTATAACATTTATCCCAAGGAAAAGTAATAGTCCTCAAATGACCAAAGAGGGCTCAGAGACTAGGTTTTGGTTAAAACAATACAAAAAAATTAGTTTGTCTTAAATACAAAATAGCTTTTAAAAAGAAGTTTTTATATATGCATGAACAGATATAATATGATGTATGAAACGAATATTATTTGTGCAATACATGGCGAATATGAGATAATGACAATTATAAAATGCAAAAAATAAAGAAAAACTACTTAAAACTATTACAAGTTAAAATATCAAAATTAGGAGATTTTTCCTTTAGCCCTTATGGGTTATAGGAAAAGCACACATTTTCTAAATATAATCTAAACAAATAAAATAAAAAAAATAAAAAAAAAAGAACTAAAGCTTCAACTTTTATTTGAGAAAAGCAATTTCAACCCTAAACTATGTGAAGAAGATGATAGAGAGAAGAAGTTGTTAATTTTAGCAGAGTTGAATGCCTTAGAGATGGCAAGCCTGCGTATCCCTTATAATAGGAATCAAACCCCATGCAGTTTTTCCTTCTTGCGAAGGAGGGGTTTTTAAGTCATTGCCTTTGTTATTATGTTTTGATTGATTTTAAAGGCTTGGGTGATTTGTTAATTAGGTCAGATTTTAATTAACAAAAATTAGATCTTTTCAGATTTAGATCTTAAAATTGGAATTGAAAAAGGAAAAGGAAAGAACTTTTACCTTTGGCTTTTGGCAGCGAGAAACATAGGGAGCAAGCTTGGCACAAGATCTAAGTTCCACCTTAACTTAGGGATAGCACGAGCACTACTTTTGGAAGAAGAACTCTTCTTGAAGGGACTTGAATCACATCTTTGCTTAAGAACCACGAATTCCCTTTTAAAAGAAATAACTTGAGTTGCACTCTTTTCTTGATTAAAGAGCTTAGAGATAAGGTTTGAGATGATTAGGAGGATTATGAATAGCATTTTGAGATTATTAAAAAGCTTGGGAATAAGGTTTGAGGCAATTAGGAAGCTTGGGAGTAAGGTTTGAGGTGATGGAAGAAGTTTTGGAATGGGGTTTTAGATATTTGGAGGTTTAGAAAGAGGGTTTTGATGATTGGAAAGCTTATGAATAAGGTTTAGAAAACTTTAAGGTGAGTATAGAAGTATATAATTATGTGTGTAAGTTGTTAGGAGGTGCAACATATTTGTATGGGGAGTCTAGAGGCTTAAAAAGGTGATTTTTCGGTGTGGGATTCTGTCAAAACATGCTGCGGCAACTATCTAAGGCTTGCGGTAACCCCTGCGATAACCGCAGCCGACTGTGAGTTGTCGCAGCTCATTTTTCAGCCTATTCTCATCTGTTTTTTATCCGATTTGAGCCCAATTTGATTTTATGGGTTCGCAATCGAGTACTAATCATCTGAAGGTGCAAGTTTCAAGAAATTTATTTTTCAACGGGGCACTGTCCCACACCCTGCAAGAGGCGCTGCCCCCTTGACCTCTACTCGCTAACCGGATAGCGGGACCGCCATATGGGCTCTGCATAGCGCACTAATCTTAGCAAATTTCAAGCTGTGGTCGGATCCTAAGGATGCAAATTTGAGGGTTTACACCTCCATCCAATATGTTAAACTATTAAGGTGATCACTACTCTTTTCATGCTCATTAAGCCTTGAATGAATATTTTTCCAATCATTATACCCAATAATTGCTGTTGTTAAAGGACTTGGCACTACTCTTTCTCTTTTGAATAAGACACAACAAAAGTAAAATACCTTATCATTCTTTAAAAGTATACTAGCCATGACCTATCAAGTTCTTCTCCATTTGGCAAATTTCAAGTGTAGTGTTTATCATTAAAGCTTCTATTTTGGACATTAGCAGGATACACTTCATTTATAATTCTTATTGGGCCCTTTTCTACTAAAAAATCAATTTTTCTTTAAGGCATAATTTTTCTCCCAATTTCCTACATCAAACAAATCATTTAAATCTTCACCCTTCATATTTTCAATTAAAGGTTCATCATTCATGACTAAATTCTCAATGGGTATTTCATTAACATTCATAGGGTTCAAATTTTCATCATTCATAATCACATTCTCAAATAAAATTTTATCAACATTCATAGGGTTCAAATTTTCATCATTCACAATCACATTCTCTAGTAAACTTTCATGAGCAGTTGCACTCTCAGTCAAAATCGACAACATATTTGTAGGTTTTACATACCTGTCCATGGATCCCATGAGAGATTGTGTGAGTTTATCTTATCTTTCCTTTTTCTTTATCTTGGAACTTCACGATTCGAATTTTCTTTTACCCATCATAACGTCCACAGCAGTGATTATCCTGTAAAACCATATAAAAAAAATTAAGATTAAGTGATTGTCCTCTAAATTAAGTTATATTATATTATATTGTCCTCTAAATTAAGTTATATTATATTATTTTGATCATCTTAATTAAATTTTAGTAAAAATTAAGTTATTTATGTATATGTGCCAAGCTATAGCAATTAACAGACTCAAAAATTTAATAAAAGGAAGAATTAATAATAAACTAGTTTTAAGTCAAGTTGAAATTAGTATAAAATTCACATTTAACCTGTTTTGTGATAATTTGGATTTTTAATAAGTTAGACCTCAATTAACATCTATGTATCTATTTATACAATAAATTAATGGATAAAGAAGAGTGCCATAAAAGTAACCGAAGTAATAAGACCCCTTGATAAACATTTATTTTACTAAAAATTTGCAAATTATTAAACGTGGTTAATTTAAATAATTATATTTTAACATAATAATTATAATATCAAACCACTTTTTCAAACACAAGCTAAATATAAATTTAACAAATTCACAAACAAAAATTATTACAAATAGTATACAACTAATGTTCACAAGTATAATTTTTTCCAATAATTGTTATCTCAAAAACTTACAAAAAAAACATAACCCTAAAAAACATATATATATATATATATATATATATATATATATATATATATATATATATATATATATATATATATATATATATATATATATATATATATATATATGTTGATTTAATATAAATATTAAAAGAATTACTTGCCTCTTTTGAATCAAATTATCTTCCAACAATTTTTTACTTCAACCTAAAAAAATAAATTATCAATTAACAGTTATAATTATTTAAAAAAAATAATAACTAAATTTATAATTATAATATTTAGAAAATATTACCTTTTTTATTCTCTTTTTCCTTCTCAAAAAGATAGCAAACTTAATATAACAAACAAATATTTTGTTAAAGGGGCCACTTGATTTTTGGGATCACAATAAAAAAAAAAAAAAAATTTGTTGCTTAAAATATGTAAACCAACTGACCAAGAATTGAAAGAAAAAAAATTGTAAACAACAGAATGCTATCTTGGAAATTGAGAAAGAGAGACAAGACAATAATGAAGTTATGACTAACCAAGAATTGAAAGAAAAAAAAATTAAACCAAGAATGTTAGCTTGGAAATTGAGAAAGAGAGACAAGACAAGAATGAACCTGTGAATGAATGGCAGAAAGTGAAAAATTTTTGGAAAGTCAGTGAAAAAAAGGTTGATGAAAAGGGTTTTTAAATTAAAATCACATAAAATCAATCCTGACCGTTAGATAGCATGTGTTGATAAACATTATGAGTAATTATTTTTGAGGTCCATACATTATGGTCAAAAGCCCATACATTATAGGCAAAAGCCCAAAATAAATTAGCTCTATATTAATAAGCTTTAAAAAAAAATTGATGCCCTTATTATTGGGGACACCCTAGGCAGTAACCTATGTGGCCTTCCTTTGAGGTTGGCACTGCCATTATGAAATGTTCTTAATGTTTGTTGAGTACCTGGCTCTCCAATGGATTGACCCGGAATAATACCTATGGCTTCTCCCAATTCCACTAGATCACCATGAGTAAGGCTTCGACCATAACATGTTAAAATAGCATTACTAATTTTGGTTAATGATTATTTTACTTGTTTGTTAAAATTTTGTTTTTAAGTTGATGATTTAAAATCATTTACTACATTAGAAAGTTATTTTTAGTATCTCAATCATGTATAAATACATGCAAACATTTTCATTTTAATAATCAAGCAATAAACAATTCAATTGTAATTGTTTCCACTCCTTCCACTTATGATTATTATTATTATTTAGTTCTATATAAAAATCTTCATTTGGTATCAGAGCCACTCGGTTCTGGATTGTATTTTCCGACATTTGTGTACCAAATTAGTTGTGCAAAAAAAAATATATCTCGTGCATAGTTTGGAACTGTGAGGTTTTATTGGTTTGGAACCATACTTACTTGGTTAATTGCGACACTGCTCAAACCAAGTCACAATGGCAAAATCAAGTAATGTCGATGTTATTAAAAAATTAAATAATAATAATAATTATAACATATGGAAGACTTGCATAGAATCATACTTGCAAGGTCAAGATTTGTGGGAGATTGTTGCAGGAGTAGAGGTCACATCACCGCCAGAAGATGATAGCGGTAATCTTATAAAATGGAAGATTAAAGTAGAAAAAGCCATGTTCGCAATTAAAACTACTATAGAAGAAGAAATGATGGAGTACATCAGAGAAGCTGTTATACCCAAGCAAGCTTGGGATTCTCTTGCATCACGATTCACAAAAAGAAATGACATAAGACTTCAATTATTAGAAAATGAACTAATGTCTATCTCACAGCAGGATATGACAATTAGTCAATATTTTACAAAGGTGAAATCCTTATATAGAGAAATTGCTGAGTTGGATGAGGCATCCAAAATTGTCAGTGAAAGAATGAGGCGAATTATTATACATGGCTTGTGTCCTGAGTACAGGGGATTTGTTGCTGCAGTTCAAGGCTGGCCCACACAACCTTCAATTGAAGAATTAGAGAATTTACTGGCTTGTCAAGAAACTCTATCAAAACAAATGACTGGAGTGTCTTTAAATGCCGAAGAAGTTGTACTCTTCGCTAACAGAGGGAAGAATCAACCTCGTGATCAGAATGGAGGGAAGATACGAGGGAATTCACAATCAGGGGGAGTTTAACAGAAGCAGTAATACAACAATCAGCAGTCTAAAAATTCTAGACATCAGAATGGTGAGTGCTTCAATTGTGTCAACAAAGGACACTATGTCAGGGATTGTTGGTCTAAGAAGAGGACTTTTCAGAGTAATATAGCAACAACAAGCAATCACCACTAGGACGAACCTGAGTGGGATGCTGAAGTATTGTTTACAACTATAGAAACAATACAAGAGGAAGATTACAATAATTTAGAAGCTATGGAAGTTCCAAGCTTCATGGCTACCACAGTGGAGGAAGAAGAAGAGCAGGTTTCTAGTGCTTCCACTTCTCAGAGAATCAATTATGAGAAGGATTGGATCTTTGATTCTGGGTGTTCCAGTCACATGACAGGAGATAAGGATAAGCTCTGCAATATTTCAGAATACAAAGGTAAGCGAGTTGTAGTAACTGCAAATAACTCATGGTTACCAATTACTCATGTTGGAGGCATAATTATCACTTCCAGTTCGAATCAACAACAAGTGCAATTGAAAGATGTGTACAGAGTATCAGGTATAAAAATCTTCATTTGGTATCCAAGACGTACTCCTATAAGTGTAAGGAGTTTGAATATATATTATTTGTGTTCAAAAGGTTATGAATTGATTGGCAAGTCTAATCCCAATATCTTGATTTCAAATGACAGTTAAGCAGTGATAATTCTAAAGTTTCTCAATGGGGAAATAGAAAAGTCTCCTATGTTACCCCTAATATGTGCAAGTATCGATGTAATTTTATAAAGTCATTTGGTCTGAATGCTACAAAAGCCCATTTACTGTGAAATTTAAACAAAAATGGAATTGTGATGCTGCTTCACATTTTGGTGATTATGATAAAGAAGCATTTTTATAGAAACTATTGACGTGAGATGGATCCAAAAAAAGGGGAATTCCTATTATAATTCAAAAATGATTCATGTATATATTTTATAAAAACTATTATGAGCTTTGTGGCTACAAATTGATCCCTGTGATTGAAGTTGTGTACTCTATAATATAGTCCTTATTCACACAAGTAATGGAGAACACACAAAACTTTGGAATATTATTTTTGGGCACTAGAACGAAACTCCTTTTTACCACAAGCTTTAAATAAAATGGCCATGATCTGTCATTTTGTGTGACTATCTCTACTATAGAATTAAAAAAAAAAAAAAAAAAGCAAAAAAATTACTAGAAATGGGCTTTTTACATATGCATCTTCTAAATTTTAGAGTAAATAGCTTTCTAGATGCGGTATTTCGTTAGTGATCCTTTTAAGTCCTTGACTCGTCATATGAGTTTGAATTTCATATTTTCGTATGTGAAAAGAGGTATAAATATCTTCATATACTGGATGTTCACTAATGAGTACCACATCCTCAAAATTGTAACCTTCCCATGGCATATAAGCTACAACAAAATGATATGACTAGATTCGAAGAATCTTTTCGTCTTTCATGATTTCATATAATTTTTTGATTCTTATATTCATAAAATATTCATTCTAATCACCAGTATCCTTTATATTATCAATTATAATAAATTTATCCATTATAATTAATATCAAGTTAATCGCCTAAATCTTGTGAAACCATTTCGTAGAAGTTCATTGATATTTTCTTTTTATAAAACAAATCAACTTTGATTCTTGAATAATCTACATCACTCTAGAATATGTGAAATGCAGTCCAAGCAGTAAAGCTTTAAAGCTTGTGATGCTAAAAATGGGAAGAATTCTTCCACTGAGATTATATGTTCTACTTCATATTTTGATATTGCAGATGATTCTAGGAAGAGGGTTGCCCAATTTGGTTTCATTACTGTTATAGCCTTTTGTTTTCCATTCTCTCAATATTTTCTTTCTCCATTTTCCATTACTTTCTTTTATTTTCTCAAATACCAAACAACAAAATATTAAATTGATTTCTCATTTTTGTTTGAACTAAATCATCTTTTTTTCCTTAGATTTTTCTTGCAAAGTTCCAACATTTGATATGTTTGTTGATATTCATCTTTCTATTTTCAAAAAGTAGCACTCCTTGATGGATAAAAAGCATCAAAAATCACTAAATTTTTAGTGATTTTCTACTTTGTTCACTAAAGATTAATTTATTATAGAAGTATCAGTAACTTTTTATTTTTTTCACTAGTAGATCACTAAGCCAATTCTGATAAAGAACTCACCAGAAAGCCAATATAGCATTTCACATCACATGCAAATGCAGACTAAATTGAACACATTAGATTATTAAAATTACATGCAAAGTCACTAAATTTTGCACTATTTTCTAATTTGATCACCAACTTCTAATTTCTTACAATTTGATAATTAAGATTTAATTTTTCTTTTCACAAATGAGTCAAAAGACAAATTTGGTAATAAACTCATCAAAATTGAATTCAATTAGCTAATTTTGATGTCAGGAATACAAAAAAAATGAGTCACTTACCCTCACTCTCCTCTTTTCCACCAAAAAAGGCCAAAAGCTTCAATGATCTCATTTTTCAATCTCCATCTCCTTTCAACCTCAACTAATGAAATATGTATTGAAATGAAGTTTTAGATGTGGGGAGTTGAATGGTACTAAGAACACTCAAAACCATGGTTGAAAATGATAGAAATCATCCTTGGATGTATCAAATTTATTTTCGTGACCCTCTTATAAGAAAAATTAAAATTTAGTGATCAAATTATAAGAAATTGAGAGTTAGTGACCAAATTATAAAATTATACAAAGTTTAATGACTTTGCATGTAATTTTAATAATCTGACGTGCCCGGCTGAGTCAGCATTGCAGGTGATGTAGGTTGCCACGTTAACTTTCCAATGAATTCGAAATTAGCTTAGTGATACTTTTCTAAGAAATTAATTTTTAGTGAACAAAATAGAAAATCATCAAAAGTTTAGTGACTTTTTGTACGTTTTACCCCTTCTTGATAATCTTTCAATAATGGAGTTATTCTTCTGGTGCATGCTCTTTCAATGCATTTTATTGATAACTTTTTATTCTAATTCACAATCAAATCTTTGATTCTTGATTTTCAACTTCATCAATGAATTTCCTATGATATTTTATTTCATGAGTTTCTATCATGATGCACTGGGACATACTTGAATTATCAAGATTTTATTTATATTCTCTTGTATTATGAGACAAATACTCAACCACTAAGCTATTATTTGAGTAACTCTTCATTCTTAAGTGCACACAGGGTATTGTGTTTGCTGGTACAGAATCATCAACAGTTACCTTAGAATGGGCAATGTCAAATCTAGCTTAATCAGCCAAAGGTTTGGAGAAAAAAAAAAAAAAAAAAAAGTGTTGGACATAAAGATTGGCGAAGAAAGCTTACTGGATGAGTTAGAACTTAACAAGTTAACATAATTCAAAATATCATAACAATGTATCGAAGATTATAAACATATAATCCAAGTAATTTTTTTTTCTTTTTAGGGGGCCAATAGAGTGGTTCCGCCCCTGTATAAAAGATACAAGCCATTTTATATTCCAGTAAATGATTATTCATATCCACATATGTCTGGAAGGATATATACAGAGATTATGCAGGGCAATGTGAAAAGTATATTCACAGCTTATAGATAACTTAATGCCATTGATACATACATGCACATATATAATGGTAAAGAAAAGCTTCCATAGAACAAATGAAGAAAACTTGCTGAATTCGATCGTGATTTCAATTTTGCAATCAACACTTTACAAGGATTGAAATTCCTGATCGCTTCCATGTGGACTACAAGCAAACTACTATTTAAATTGACCAGTTCCATCCGTTTTACTCTTGGCAATTTAACCAAATTAATTTTTTTGTTCCTTTGATTCAAATCTCTTACGAGAATCCATTTGAGCTTATGAAATTAACTTCCATGCAGATATTTCAGAAAACCAAATTTCTGGAGTCATTCCTCCTGAAATTGGAGCGCTATTCAATCTCTGGTATTTGGGTTTTTTGAATAACTTAGCGGACCATCCCATTTGATTTAACAAATTGATCCAAATTACAGAAGCATTCCCCTTCAAGTTGGAAACCTTTTCATGCAGCCACAATAAAATATCTCGCGCAATTGGAAAGCTAGCAAAGTTAGAATCTTTGGATCTCAGACACAATAAAATATAAAATAAAAGGATAAATACAAATATAATGGGTTTTTTTTTTTTTCTCAAATTGTTTTTTTCCCGACAATTTAGATATGTGAATGGAATTATATAGAAGAAAAAAATTTATATTAAATATTATAAAATAAATTATTTTTATATAAATCAGTAAATGGGTGGGTTAGGGTGGATATGAACTAAATGGGCATGAGTGACCATCTAATAATTAAATGGATAATAAATGGATAAATGAGTGATATACCACTGAACTCACTTAGATCCAACCCGTACCCATTTGCCACCCCTAGATCCAAATTGTCAAAACCACAGTTTCCCAACATTGTTCATTAAATAACTCCTTTCTATTCCATTGAAATGAACATCCAAGAAGAAGGAGAATGAAGTGGTGCACCCTTTCACCCAATTGTTAAGCTTCTCCCATTTTTATCGACTTTGCAAAAGCTTCATCCATTTTTATCGAGTATGCAAAAGCTCTTACAGGCAAATCTCTCCCATTTGCTTGGAAAAAGGGTGATGAGCTTTCCAAAAACCAAGATTCTCATTTCAAATCATCTTTCCTGTAAGGACTCAGGGTTCCATCTCAAAAGGTCAACCTATTTGAGTGGAGTAATCCAAACCTATACAAACCCAATATCAATCGCATTCCTAGCCAATGTGAGACATTTTGCATTCCTAACAATCCCTCTCTCAAATGTATTTCTAGGAAGAATATAAGTGTGATTGAGAAGTCAAGAGGAGTTCTGCTAGCTCCACATTTCTTACTTCTTTGTAAGGAAGGCCTAACAAAGAAATGTCATAAGGATTTTTAGGTGTAAATAGTCCTTTTAGCACCAAAACTTTGCAATACGTTTCAATTGGTAACAAATCATTAATTTTCTTTTTTTGGTACCAAAATTTCAATTTTTCTTTCAGGAGATGATATCCATTAGGAGTCCGGTCAAATTTTGCTGATGAGCGTCACATCATCTTGACATTGAGCATTCACATTACAAAATAATCACATCAGGTATATAGGCCACACCAGATATAAATAACCTTTTTGGTACCAAAACTTTGCATTATATTTTAAATTGGTATCAAAGCTTTAATTTTTTTTTCTTTTTGGTACCAAAATTTCAATTTTTCTTTTAGGGAATAATATCTATTGGGAATTCGATCAAATCTTGCTAATGTGGCATTCTATTGGCATTTTTGGCTAAGTTTCCAAATCCCACATCGGTAAGATGTGGGAAATGGAAAGGAAAATTGGGTTATAAAATAAGGCTTCCTTCCTCCTTTGTAAACACATCTCAAACATTAAGTCTTTCTCTCATTTCTAAGGTTTAATTGTTATTTCTCTCTTCTCTCTTTTGTAATATTTCACTTTGTAATATTTCTTTGAAATAGTGGAATATTATTTTGGTGTTGTCTGAGCATGTAGACATAATTAGCTGAATCTCGTTAAAATCTTGATGTTTTTTTTTATGTCTATTTAATAGCTATTGTCAAGTATAGTTGTTGTAAATTATTGTGCTATTAAAATTACTTGTCTTGGTAACATTTTGTCTAAGGAATGTAGTTTTTAAGTAGAACCATTGTGACTCAACCACTCTTTCCTGGGAATCTACCTTGGGATGATTTTTAGTACAATCATTTTCAGTCTAGTCATCTGTACAATAGTTTTGAAGGTGAATTTTGTTATTGTTGGTAGAAATTAACCCAAATTCCACAACAATTGATATCAGAGCTCTTAGTTTATTTTAGTACACTTTGTGGTTGCCGCTTAGGCTAATGTTCCACATCAGAAAAAATTTTCTTGGGCTAATTGGCATTCCGCATTGATAGCTATTAAATAGAATTTGTAGCAGAAATGGGAGACAGTACAAAAACATCCATATCTTCATCATCATCAATTTTGGCAAGAACTACTGTAACAGATGTCAGATTTGTAGTGGAGATTTTTTATAGCACTAGTCATTTCG